>JAJOOR010017605.1:0-26795 GCA_036250505.1 Solanum acaule
CAAAGATAAAATATATTTCTTCTTATGTTAGTTTAGGACAGGTACAAGTGATTCAAATGGGCCAAAGGCCCAAAACGAAATGGGCCCAAATACTGGCCTAGGCGTACTAGAAAACCAGACTTGGGCCCATCTTTTATTACTTACGTCTTATATTCGCTTACTTGTTATTATTTGCATACTTGTCTTTTAATTAATTTTAAGGTCATCACAATTCAAATTCCCTAAAGATAGCCAACCCGAATTAATCTTCTTGTTTTTTCAAATTAAGTAAGCATTCATTTTTACTCAACTAAAAAATATATATAATAATAAATTTGCAAAATATTTTACTTAAGTAATGTATTTTAATATTTCCCCTTTTTCCTTAAGATAACTTAAACCTTTAAAAATTGTTAAATTTTTCAACTTATCTAAAGTAGGCTCACATTTTAAAACATTAGTCAAATAATTAATTATCGGATAACCGCATGTTAGCGGGCATTTCGGGTGCTGTCAAATCCTTCCCGAAATGCTAATATGAGAAGAAAGCACCAATGCCTTATGTCGGGTATAATCTCTAGAATAATGATCAATATCTTCATAATCAAAGAAACCATTACCTTCCTAGGCCCTAAATGAAGGACTCACTCATCCTCTCTAGCCATTGTAGCCTAGAGACTTAGAAAATACCCCTATCAACAGGTGCCCCGCGCCATACTAGCTTGGACCTAAAGTCTAAAGTGATGTGTGATTAAATCGACTAGACTGCCCCTAATGTTGATATGGTAGTTTCCCCTAAATAGCCCCTACCTTGGGATTAAGCTCCATTGTAGCCTCCCTAATATTGAGGCCTCTTAGCACTGCCCCTAAGGGCCTCACAATGGAGCTCCTCCATAGATCGAGCATGGTCAACCACATCAAGAAATGGCTCCCATTTATGCCAGAGAATCTACCTAAATACAAAACTAAAGTCTTACACCCCTAACAAAACACCAAACTATCTCTTTCTTAGTAGGCAGAATCATAGTAGTATGTCTAGAGAGGTCGTGGAAATGTGTCTCATACTCAGGCATGTCCGAAGTGCTCGTACACCTTAAGATGTCGCGACGCATAATCTGTAACATGGACCAGCCACATCAAAACACAACCAAACCAATAATAGATGTTCAACAATACACTATAAAACCTTCGCCCTCAACGCGAAGAGTCAAAATAAGAACCAAAGTGAAAAACTCATTGAACTTCAGAAAGCTCACCTCACACTCATTTGACCGCTCTAAAGGAACATCCAACCTAGTTAGTCTAGTCAATGGTATTGTTATAGTAGAGATACCCTTGATAAAATGTTTGCAGTAGCCTACTAACCCAATGAAGCTCTGAATCTCTAAGACAAAGGTTGACCTAGCACAATCACAAACTACCTTAATCTTCATCGGGTCTACCATAATCCCCTTTGAAAACATGTGCCCTATGAATGCCACACATTGAAGCCATAACTTGCACTTTGAGAACTTAGCATAAATTCATTGATCTTTCAAAGTCTGAAGCACAATCCTCAAATTCTCTTTATGTTTCTCCCTGTTCCTCGAGTAAATAAGAATGTCATCAATGAACAAAATGACAAAGAAGTCCAAATAAGGCCTAAAAGTGTGTACCATCAAGTCCATAAATGTCATTAGGGAATTGGTCAATCCAAAAGACATTACTAGGAACCCATAATGGTCATAACGATTCCTAAATGTTGTCTTAGAGATGTACTCTACCTTAATCCTTAATTGATGGTAAACAGACCTTAAAATCAATCTTAGTAAATACCACGAAACCCTGAAGTTCGTAAAATAGATCATGTTGGATATGGTTATGCATTGGTTGGTTCTTGTATTGTTGTTTCATGTCATGTGACTAATAGTCTATGTGTGGTTGGTAATTGTTGTTATAGTGTGTATTTATTTGTGATTACTATTTGGTAGTGAACTACATATATATGTATATTGGACTGGCCATGTGATCGTACCAGCACATGGTGGTTTGTGTAATGATACAACATTTGTTTCTTTCTTGTTAAGTTCAGTGAATCTTCTAGCGGCTGATCTGACCTCTGTTGAGAGACGCTTGATCTAAATCCAAGGTGAGCTACATCTTACGAGCTGCCATGAGTTCTTCTATACTTCTTGACCAACTTTTCTAACACAAATATTAATATTTAGTTTATGTTTAGTTTTTGGGGTTGCATCCCTAGTTTGACTGCTTAGAGTTTTGGTATGGTGACTTTGAGTTCTTAGGGATATTTCTGCATTGGATATTTTTAGATGATTGGATTGAGTTTATGGGAATTCAATTCTTTAGTGTCTAAATTGTGTTTATCTTATCTATGATAGACTTGATTTTTCTTTAATAGTGTTAGGTTGGTTTTTGGGTTAGTTTGGTTCTCCCACGGGTTTGTTTAGTGTGGTGCCACTCACGACGGTCTTGATTGTGACAAATAGTTATAAATATTTGAATGAAAATATAAGAATAACTATTAAAACAATTAAAATGTTGTAATGTTCAAATGATCACTTAAATACTTTTTTTCTAAATTCAATTTATATGGTTAAATTAACATACACTACTAATATGATATCAATACACATATTTTAATGATAGTCAAGGCGAAATGATCTGGGAAACTCGTGTACTTCGCTGCGTTTGTTAGTTGAACCCTCCTACTTATCAGTTTCTCAACTGAACTCTTAAATCCATCAGAAGACAACATTTTAAATCTTTTTAACATCTGACTAGTGTGTGTAGTATAATCGATTACACATGAAATTCTACGTAATTTTTAATAACACGTAATTACATGTTAAAAAAATAAAATATAAAAAATCAATTAGGCCACACTACAAGTTATGGAGATTTTCAAGGCATGTTTTCATATTAGCTCACAAATTGAGCATCAAATTCATGTCAAATAGATGAAATTCTTCATCATTTGACTTGAAAATTCAACTACAAGTTCACCAACACAAATCCAAAGAACCTCAATGAAAATTTTAAATTAATTTCACAAATTTACAAGACCCGTTTGTTATTCTTCAAGCTTTCTCTAACTTATCAATGCCGTTTTTAATTTTTCAATAGCCACGAATCACCCTTCATGTTAACCCATACCTACATCTCTTCTTTGAAGTCAACCAACACAAATAATGATCTCTAACATATTTTGATTGAAAGATTAAAAAATTGAAAGGTTAGGAATGGAGGCAGAACGAAGTGGTTAGGGTGGAGGACTGATTTGGAGCAAAATAAAAGTGTGGGTTGAGTTGGAAGAGGAAGAAGAAGAGGAGGAGAAAGAGGAAGAGGAAGAGGACAAGAGTGGATGTGATGGATGAAATTCCAAGAAAAAGAAGAGAGAGGGTTGGAGGTGGAAGAGAGAGGGTTGGAAGTTGGGGGTATGGGGTGGGGGAGGGAGGGTTGAGGAAGAAAGGTTTTTTAAATTTTTTTAAAATTGATTATTGTTTTTTAAAGTATTTTTAATTTAATGTAAAATATCCTATTTACTCGCTTTCAAATGCGTGCAATTACACATTTTTCCAACTCAACAACATCAATGTCACATAAGTTTGGTCAATGATCCGAGAGGTTTTAAATGTTGTTTTTTTGATGATTTTATGAGTTCAGTTGACAAAGTGATAAGTAGAAGGATCCAACTGATAAACAAAGCCAAATATAAGGGTCTCCAAGGTCATTCCGTCTATAACCAAACACTCGTAGTCTCTTATAAAATCATAATGGATAGATTTGCACCCCTAATATCGACAACCAAAATAAAATATAAATATTCTTTAACACTTTCAATTCGACCACGCTTCTCATTTTACTCCGTATCAGAAATTTGACTAAAGTGCAACTATTAATGCAAGTAAAAATGAGTCAATCCAGACCTCTGATTCTTTCAAAACATTAAATTATGGCCTTATCTCAATTTTAAAAAGTCAAAAACTATTTAAAAAATTTATCCCTATTTAGTCACCCAATTTTTACAATTGATCTATATAAAAATTAGGTAAAGAAGAGAATTCACTACATTTGCAAGAAATCAACATTTACAAGTTCCAATTATATCCATCATGACCAAAAGGTTTTTCGTTTCACTCATAATTTCCTTGTTTGTTACCAATGTTTATCAAGGCGTCCTAGCTAAACCTTCTATTGAGGTTCATATTGTTGACTATCTTCCTGATAATACTGTACCCTTAACGTTTCATTGTGCATCAAAAGACGACGATCTTGGATATCATCATCCTAAAGTGGGCGACGATTTTCATTTTCATTTCCTCCCTCGTGTTTTTGGGCATACCCTTTTCTTTTGCCATTTTTGGTGGGGTAACAAACAAGCAAAGTTTGATGTTTATACTTCTAACTTAAGCTATAACTGCTTATGGGATGAGACTCCTATTACATTATGTTATTGGAAAGTACAAGGAAATGGCTTTTTTTTGGGTCCTAGCCTTACTGAAGGAAAAAAAATGCATGATTGGAATGAGTAGTAGGAAAAAGATATGTATGGAGTTTGTAAGAATATAATAATATGTATCCATATGAATGAAAGTTGTTTTGTGTTAATTTTTCTTTTAGGTTGGTCTTTTTTCGGTTATTATGTTACGTTATATATATAAGAAAACTCGAATCCAATAAAATTGAATAGTTATATATATTTGAATGACAAAAAAAAAGAATAACTATAAAATAAAATAAAATGTGGTAATGTCAAATAATCATTTAATTATACATTTTTCTAAATTCAATTTACATGTATTGAAATAATGGACACCACTAAAAGAATATTAATACATATTTGATTATATGATCAAACACTCCTAGTGTCTTATAAAAGCATAATGGAACAAAGCCAACCTTGCAAAATAAAATGCATATATTATTTAATATTAGTTGACCATTTATTTAATGGTCAATGGTCATGTGCCAAGAAATTAGTATGATATAATATTTATTTGTTTTTGTATAAGAGCTATGAAATTTTAGACTTAAAGTTGGGTTCTACATAAGGGGTCTATGGGCCATAAAATGGACGTGACCCATAGAAATGTTTTGTGGGAGTTGAATGGATTTTAGGCCCTAGTAAGTATTTCTACGGCTGACCAGTACGGTTCATAGCGCGGGTCAAAACCGTGGGTTACTCTAACAGTTTTTAATTAAGGGTGTTTTGGTCTTTTCCTACCCAACTAATCCCTAAACTATGTCGTTTTGGACCTATAACTACTCCTATAACTTATTTTTAATTCCTAAAACTACTCAAACTCTCTCATTCTCTCAAAACCCCCAAATCCCCTTCAATTCTCTCTCAAGCTCCAAGGTGAAAGCTAGGATTTCAAGGTCATAATCTCAATCTATTTGCTTAGGCTTTGATTATCAAGGTATGTGAAAATTTACCAATGGATCTCTTCCATCCATTGGGTCCCAAAAGAACTCCAAACTCCAATGTAAATTGCACCCAATTCTTATGGGGTTTCATGTTAATTTTCATGGGTCCAACTTATTGTGATTCAATTGTTGATTTTGTTCCTTATTATGTATGATTTTACTTGAATACATGATTTCTAATTGATGTTATATGGACCCATGCTTATACTTTGATTTCTACTTAAGAACTATGAAATTATGATTATGAACTTGATAAGAGATTTATGCATGTTTTATAAAAAAGATGAGTTATGACTTGAGGATACTTTTCATGTTGAGTATTAATGATTTATGAAAGGTTTTCTCACAATTTGAAAGGAAATCATGATTTAGATGCTTAGAGAGGTAAGTGTCTATATGAACTATATGAATTCATGGTTTTGAAAGGAGCTAATTTTATACGAATTTATGATTTGGGTTGGTATCTTGATTATTTTCATGCTTTAATAATTTACTTTGTCTATTCCATTGAGATTTTACTTAGCACAAAGAGGACTTTGAGGTGGAGGCTCAAATAGGGTAGTATCTAGTAGAAATCTCCTAGTCCCAAACAATGTGCCCCCATAGGATTGTCTTCAGTGACTTAGCTAGTGGATCCATATAGCATTATTAATATGATACGGAGTTCTACCTTGGCAAGTAGAATCTCATTTTTCAGTGTGGGAGTTACACCGAATTCCATGTTATAGCTCACATGGTCTATTGTCTGTTAAAGCTAATATCTCACAAAAGAACTATGATTTTTCCTTAAAGCTTTCATATGACTTTTACTTATACTTGTACTTGTCTCATGGTTTTAGTGACTTTACTTACTAAGTCTTTCAACGTTCTACTTGGTCATGCATTATATATTTTAATCCTATTATGATATCATGTTTACGTTTATGCATTTTCCCCATACTTAGTATATTATGTGTACTAATACCTCTAGCTTGAGGTATTAGTTCTTGAAGCTTCATTCTTTCAGATTCATGTGTTTTAAGTCATTCTCATGTTTTCATATGCATGCATTTTCATGAACACTTGATTTTTGATGTTATGATTTAGCTTAGAGTGATTTTCCCTTGCGTATGTGCATTTTGATGAGATTTGTATTCATTGGGTTGTTAGTTTCTCTTTGTACTCTATTCATGCTAGCTTGAGTCACATTCAAGGAGGAATTACTACAATAAAAAGGTGTATTATGGAACAAGGATTAAAGACAAGTAGAAAAACCAATCCTTAATAGTATATATATGAGGACAAGATTATTTTCTGGTCCCTAATTTTCGCGTCTTATTTCTAAATTAGGGAAGTTAATAGATGTGTTCTCTAAAACAATAAATAACTCGTCCCTAATCATGTAAAAATAATAATTATGAAGACACTAATCTAAATGAAAAAGATATTCCCACTATAAACGCCAGCCACCTCCCAACTATCCTCTCTCTTTCAAAATTAAACCTTTTCTCTTCCAAAAATTAGCTCTTTCAAATCCCTAAATCTTCTCTAAATTGTTCAATTTTGAAGTTTATGGCACACACGACTACTAACTTAAATGTAAACCCTCTTCTTTCAAAAATGATAATTTGTAAAACCAAGAAATCAAACTCCATTTTTTCAGTCACGGATGATTTAGGCCCGAAAACTACAAAAGAAATGTAAGTCCTTATTTATCAAAAAATTTATTTTTTTCATTCGTGTATGTGATTTATGATGAGAGTATACTATGAATTTTGTGATTTATTTTTGAAAGAGTGACTAGGATGTCTCAATTATAAATCTGTATTCTACTTTGAAATATCAGCGAGAGAATTAGAAAAATGAATGGAATCACCTATGAGAAAGTCTATCTTGTCCAAAATAGAAAAGATTCAAATAAAACCTCAAAGCTCCTTCAGATTTAGTTTTATATTTTGGAAGGTAGTGTACTCGCCCTTCACTACATTCTTTAAGACATTTGGGTTTGTTTTATCGTTCTTTCAATTACTCACTCTGCAACTAAACGTTGATAGGATTCTGAACTTTTTTGGGTCCAAGATTTCTTGGGATTATTGAGATAATGAAGACTTGAAGTTTATGTTTTTCTATGTGATAGTTCATGAGCTTTGGGGAACTGCGGCTATTTCAATTCTCTTTTAGGATTTCACTAATCAAGTAAACATTTTTATCCTTTTCTTAATATCTTTGAGGAATATATTGTGATAAGAGTCATTACTTGGGTGAAGCTTAAGATTCCTGGTTATTTATTTACTCTTGTCTTGTTTATAGGTCTGTTTGCAATTTACCTCATTGTTTCATCGACAATTGCTTTTGTAGGTTCGCGTGGTAGAAATAATCTCTTTATAGCAGGAAAGTTTGATATTGAATAAAGTTTGGGGAACTCATACTATTAGATTGTCTACTTCTTACATGTTTGTGGCTCGATGGCAGAGTTGGAAGAAGTGTGATGGTAGAACAAGTTTGAGTTCCAATATTTTCTCTATTTGTATTTAATAATCCTTTTAATTGTGCTTGACTTAGCTAGTTGTAATATGATCATTAATAGGTGTTTAAACCTATATTGTCACTATTCTACTCATGAGCTTTGATGGGTGAAATCTGCTCATTTTAGATCAATTACCATTTTTGTATCTATCCAGGTACTTTAATGAGTTTATCATAAAGTTAGACGTAAGAGAGTTGCTAGTTAGACGTAAGAGTCTTGCTAAAGTTAGACGTAAGATCTTCAAATCTATGTCTCTTCTTTTATAACTATTTTGATATAGCTGGATAGAAATATGGATGTTTTGACCATTTATTTGTTAAAAGAATGTAATATCACAGAAGTTGTCCACTTAGAATAAACTTTTATGCTTTTATGTCAGTAAAGAAAAAATATCTTGTTTATAATATAACGATCTTATTGACTTTATTCCATTCATTTTTTATTTTGTGCTCCTACATTTTGATTAGTTCTAGTATATTCAACTTACCTAGTATGTGGTTCATAGTTCTATCATTTGTGTTTTTCATTCCTCATAATGATACCATTTCTTTTACCATGTTTGTTGGTTAATATTCCGAAGGGGATATATTGTAACACCTCTGAAATTGGAAGTTGAGTTAAAAAGAAAAAGCTGCATTTTTTGCACTGAGGCAGTGTCCTAAGGAAACCATTTATGGATCGTAGTAAGTCCAACGAGTCGGATGATGGCAGTCGTAGAAACTAAGTTGAGTTTTTGGAAAATGTCAAGTCTAGTAAGTTGACCTATAAATGAACAGAACGAGTCGTAGGGTGGTCTACGGGCCATAGGAAGTCCCCGTAAAGTTGATTCAGATAAGTGATTTAAGACCGCTCTGGTCCACAAAGGATTTGAGGGGTCGTAGTAGGGTCTGTGGGTTGTAGGAGTGATGTGTAGAAGTGACCCAGACTTAGTGAAGTTTTGGGCTTGAACTTGGGTTCTATGGAAGGGGTTTATGGACCGTAAAATGGTTGACAGACTAGAGAAAGGTCTCGTGGAATTAATCAAAAATATTGAGCCTAGTAACAGGTTCTACAGTTAACCATGACGGCCCGTAGAAAGACCTACGGACCATAGGTTCAAACCGTAGACTTGTCCGACAATTTTAATCAAGGGTGTTTTGGTATTTTCCTGCCCAATTAACCCCTAAACTATGTCGTTTTGTCCCTATACATACCTCAATAACTATTTCTACCCTTCAAACTAAGCCTAATTTCTCTCATTCCCTCAAAATCTCTCAAATCCCTCAAGTTTTCTTCCCTAAAATTTTCTAAAGAGCTAGAGTTTCAAGCTTCAAGGTTTCATTCTCTTTGCCAATGGATCCTTTCATCTATTGGGTCCCAAAAGAATCACAATCTCCTAAGTTGATTTCACCTAATTCTCTTAGGATTTTATGCAAATATCCTTAAGTTCAATTTATTATGATTCAGTTCATGTTATTTAATCTTATTATGCATGATTCAATCCAATTATATATTTTCCAATTGATTTCATATGGACCCATATTTCATACTTGATTTTGACTATGAACTCATGAATAAAGCATATAAACTTATGAATTATGATCATAAAAGTTATGCATGTTTTATGAAAAAAATGATTTATGACTAAAGGATGCCTTTAAGATAAAGTGTCAATGATTTGTGAAAGACTTTCTCACAATTGAAAGAAATCATGATTTAGATGATTAGAAAGGTAAGTTCTATTATGAAGAAGTTTATGAAATCATGATTTGAAAGGAGCTACTCTAATCTGAACTTATGATTGGGTTCGTAGTCTTTATTGTGTCTTTCTAAGTATTTTGATATGATTATGATTATGTATTTTACGTTGGAATTTACTTAGAACTGAGATGACTTTGAGATGGGGGTCTCCCGTTAATAAAGGTCGGGTCTCTAGAAGCAATCTCCTTGTCCCTTAACTACAAGCGTGTGTAGGATTGTCTTAAATGGCCTAAGTTAGTGGATTCACTTTAGCAAAGAATGAATGTGACAGAGTTCTACCTTGGCAAATAGATTCCCCTTTTCATTGTGAGGATCATATCAGATTCCATGTATTAGCTCACATGATCTTATTGTTGGTTAATGGTAAATATCCAACAAATAAACTATGTTTTCTTCAAAGGTTTCATGAAAGCTTCTCAAATGGTTTTAAGTATGCATTGACCTCATATATGATGTATGATTTCTTTATAAAGGCTTTTATCACATGTTAGTCTTGCATATCATGTTTAAATTCATCATGTTATCATGCTTTACATTTTTATGCATTTCCTCATACTTAGTACATTTTTTCATACTAATGCATATTTTGCCTTTATTGTCTCATAATATAGGGTCTGACGCTCCTTCTCCCGTTTGTGGTTAGCTTGGATTGCTTTGCTAGTACCTTGTATTGGTGAGTCCTCATGCTTCAAGGACAAAACCATTGATATTCTATTTCTTTTATTGTCTTTTTTTTCATACTTGTATGTGGTGTATGGGTTACGTCCCAACAACTCTTATGATGTTAGAAATTCTATGTCAGACACAATTTAATATTCCACACTTATATTCAGATTTTGTTTATGATATGATAAGTATGTTGCCTATTCTCTCTCTCTCACTGTATTTCTTTTACGTCATGTTAATGTCAAGTGGCTTATTTAGGACCTATGGGGTTCTATTTGTCATGTCACACCTAGGAAGTACTGTGGATCATGACAAACTTGGTATTCAGAGCATCAAGTTTTAGAAAGGTCCTGGGATGTCTAACAAGCCGCATCAAGTAGAGTCTTGTTCATGAGTGTGAAATGTGTCACATTTACGAATAGGAGGCTACAAGGAATTTAGAAAACTTCACTTTTTCACTACTCTAAAGTCATGTCATAGAGTTTATCTCTATAAAAAGGTCTTTCTCCTAACTCTTTTCGAATGCTTTTCGGGATATGTCTCCTCGAAGAGCTAACATTAGAAGGAATACGGGTAATAATGTGGAGCCCAAGGTTCCTTAAGTGTCGGCCGATCTTTTGGCCAAGTAAGTGACTCATACTGAATTTCGAGCCATTTTCCAAGTAGTGGATCAAGCTATGACAGCCCAAGTTAATAGAGAGGTTGTTGATCTCGTGAACCCAATTTTGGGTATGGCGGTGATACGGGTGAGGGAATTCACTAGGATGAATCCCCTGGTGTTCCATGGGTTAAAAGTTCATGAGGATCCTCAAGAGTTTGTTGATGAGATTCATAAGATAGTGGAAATTATGGGAGTGTCAATCGTGGAAAAGGCAGAGTTGTCCGCTTATCAACTTAAGGGTGTTGCTCAAGTTTGGTTCAATCAATGGAAGGAAGAAATGTCTATTTTTTCTTCTTGAGATGAGAGACATAAAATTTCTTAGGTTCACTAATCTTTTTCAAGGAAATATAAGTGTGAAGGAGTATGCTTTCAAGTGTCTCAATTGGCTAAGTATGTTGCGACTATATATGGTTGTCGACTCTAGGGAAAGGATGAGTAAGTTGTATCGGGTATGTCTGAAATGGTGGTCAATGAGTGTCGAATCACCATGTTGATTAAGGAGATGGACATCTCTCGTTTGATTATACATGCCCAACAAATTGAAGAGGATAAACTAAAAGAGAAGTCTAGAGAGTCAAAAAGGACAAGGACTGATGATGGTGACTTTTCTCATTCTAAGTCCGATGGACATAGTCGTTCTCAATTCCAAAAAAAGTTCTCCAATCAATGTTCTTCACATGTAATGGCTCCAAAGTTTAACAAGGATAGAATGTCTAACCCTAAGCCTAGAGGAAGTGGTGGAAATGGATCTTCTATTTTTGCTTGCCAAAAGTTTGGCAAGAGTCACTCGAGAAAATATTTAGCCGGTACGGATGACTGTTTTGATAGTGGGATGAGTGGTCACAAGGTGAGAGATAGTATGTTGCTTACTACTAAGGGAAGAGATGGTAGGCAAGCTCAGCCTAGTGGTTCTGGTTCGGATGCTTCTCATCGAAATATAATTTACGCTCTTCAGACTCGATATGATCATGAGGGTTCTACGGATGTTGTAGCCGGTATGTTCATAGTCTTTCCTTTTGATGTATATGTTTTTCTTGATCCAGGTGCTACCTAGTAAATTTTTTACTCCTTTTATGGATATGAGAGTTGATGTTTGTCCCGATATTCTTTTAGAAGTTTTTTCCGTCTCTATGCATGTTAGTGATTCTATTGTTGCTAAACAAGTATATATAAATTGCCTATTTCTATTTCTCATAGAGTCACTCATGCTGATCTTGTAGAGCTTGATATGTTATATTTTGATGTTATTCTTGGGATGGATTGGCTTCACTCTTGTTATGCTTCCATAGATTCTAGAACCTGATTGGTCACATTCCAGGTTCCAAATGAACCTATCTTAGAATTGAAAGGGGGGGAGGGGGATTTTTCTTCTAAGGATCAGTTTATATCTTGCTTGAAGGCTGCGAAAATGAATTCTAATGCTTGTATATTTTATCTTGTTCAGGTTAGGGATACAGATTCAAAAATCCCTACTCTTGAGTTAGTTTCAGTTGTAAATGAGTTTCCGAAAGTGTTTCATGATGATCTTCCTGGTATTTCTCTCGAAAGGGGAATAGACTTCGGCATTGACCTATTCCCAAATGCGTAGCCTTTCACTCATTCCCATATGATCGCGGCAGAACTTAAGAAATTAAAGGAACAATTGAAGGATTTGTTAGATAATGGTTTTATTAGACTAAGTATCTTTCATGGGGGTGCTCCAGTATCGTTTGTTCGAAAGAAGAATGATTCCCTCCGAATTTGCATTGGCTAACGACAATTGAATAAGGTTACCATAAAGAATAAGTATCCCATTCCAAGGATTGATGACTTGTTTGATCAACTCCAAGGTGCGAGTTTTTTCTCAAAGATAGACCTTTGGTGGGGTTATCACCAATTGAGGGTAAAGGAAAATTGCATTCTGAAGACAGTTTTCCAAACTCGGTATAGTCACTATGAGTTTTTGGTGATGTCGTTTGGTTTGAGTAATGTCCCTATGACGTTCATGGACTTGACGAATAGGGTCTTCAAATAATATCTTGATATGTTCATGATATTGTGTTTATTAATGATATTTTGATTTACTCAAGAATTGTATTCTAAGTTTAACAAGTGTGAGTTTTGGTTGAGGTATGTTGCTTTCCTTGGTCATATTGTCTCTTGTGAAGGTATTCAAGTTGACCCTAAGAAGACTAAGGCAGTTAAGAACTCGCTTAGACCTTTTTCCGCTTCGAATATACGGACAAGTAGATTCCCCTTTACGGCATGAGGGTCATATCGAATTTCATGTTATAGCTCACATGATCTTATTATCAGTTAACGGTAAATATCCCACAAATAAATTATGTTTTCTTCAAAGATTTCATGAAAGCTTCTCAAATGGTTTAAAGAATGCATTGACCTCGTATATGATTTATGATTTCTTTATAAAGGTTTTTATCACGTTTTACTTGATCTTGCATATCATGTTTATATTCATCATGTTATCATGCTTTATGTTTTTGTGCATTTTCCTATACTTAGTACATTAACTATACTAATGTGTATTTGTGTCTATATTGTCTCATAAAATAGGGTATGACGCTCCTCTGCCCGTTCGTGGTTAGCTTGGACTGCTTTGATATACCTTTGATTGGTGAGTCCTCATGCTTTGAGGACAAGACCATTGATGCTCTATTTCTTTTATTGTCTTTTTGTTTCAGACTTGTTTGTCGTGCATGGGTTACGTCCCACCCACTCTTATGATGTTAGAAAGGTTATGTCAGACACGGTTTAGTATTTCGCACTTATGATAAGATTCATTTTATGATATGAGACTTATGTTGCTTATTCTCTCTCATTGTATTTATTTTACGTCATGCTTATGTCGAGTGGCTTGTTTAGAGCCTTTCGGGGTTCTATTCGTCAGGTCACACCTACAGGATACTTTGGATCATAAAATTAGCTAAGTTGCAACCTATTGAAAAACCACTTGACAATTTTAAGACAAAGTTTACAAAAAATGTAACAAAAAATTTTAATTGAAAAATTAAAAATATTTGAATTTAAAAATTTCATGCTTTTAGAAAGAGAAAAAGAAACGATTTTTGTTAGCTTAGCTAAAATTAGAAACCCACGGTTATAAAGTTTGAAACGAACTCTTACTACTTCAATACCATTTCCGATGTTATAAAATTTATTTTAATACATTTGATTTTAATATTAAATAAAAGATAATAATAATTAAAAAAAAATCGTAATAACAACCATAGTAATGGTAGTAGGACCAACAATAACAAGCAAGAAGAAGAAGAAGAAAATTTGAAAGAATTATTATTTTTATCCTCCAACTATGGATAAAAAATAGAACAAAGTGTTTAAAATTGATAAACTATTTATTTAATTTAAATAATAACTTATAAAAACAACAACCCTAGTAATAGTAGTATAGGACCAACAACAAGAGGCAAGAAGAAGAAGAAGAATTAAAAGAATTATTATTTTTGTCTTCCAACTATGGATAAAAAATAAAAATAAAAAATTTACAATTGATAAATTATTTATTTAACTTAAAGAAAATTATAGATTGCAGCTGTAATAATATAAAATTTATTTAAAAGATAAAGTTTATTATAACTAGGTTACAAATAAAGATAAAGTTTTCTAAAGATATTTAGTTTGGAACATTTTGTTAAGCTCTAAATTGAAACGATAAAAGGAAAAAAAAAATACTTTTTAAGATACAAATTTTTAAAATTACTTTTTAGTAAAGATGAAATTTGCTGAAAAATAATTAGTTTAATTTGCACTAAATTTTGAATTCAGATTTGTATTAATTTTTTGAATTTTCGTTAAGAAAAATATGCAACATAGTAGTTTTTTTTTTTACAATACATGATTGTCTCATTGAGAAACAATATAAAAGTTAAATTATTTTTAAGAAAATAATATGATTTAATATACTCGATCAAGATATCAAAATCTGAAACAATAAGAAATAGTAATATCTTAGCATCATCCACGCATCGCGCGAGTAAATATACTAGTTATAAATAGAGGGACAAAAGTGTGACATGTTTATTCACAAGTAGTAATGGTTCTTGGTACTCCCTCCATCCTTATTTACTTCTCAAATATTTCATAAATTTAATTTCTCTTTACTTGTTATTTTGAAAAATCAAAAAAAGACAAAAAAAAATTCTATTATAACCTCAATTATTACTCCCTCCATTTCTTTTTATATGTCATCATTTTCTATAAATAGTTGGTCCATATATAATATTTTTCATTTCATAAAATCAATGCATAAATTACCATATTCTTCATTTATTAGCCTTGAAAATATCCATTTGACCAACTTAAAAAAGCTAAGTAAATGGTGCATGTTCATTGGTTAAATTAATTAATCGAAATAAATTAAGTCATATTCATTGATTGAAAACTTGAGTTTCAAAAAAATTAAATAAAGATAGAATAGTAATCTTACTTAGTTTCTTAATGCACGTGAAATCCAAAATGATAACATATAAATAAAAACAAAGGGAGTAACATTGAATTAATTTCTTTAAGAAATATTATAAGTAAATATATTTAAAATTCTATCAATTAATAAAAATAAAATGATAATAATGCTAATAATGATGGTTGGTGGAGAAGGGGGAGGGGACTATAGAATGCATCCTGATCCCCTAATTTTAGGGCGGATATCGCCGCATCCGTAAATTCTCAAAGGAAATGTTTCATTGCACGCGCATGGGAACTGCCACAACATGTCTTTACTTTAGGTACACAATTCCATTAATTTTTAACATCCTATTTACGGATGCTTTCTTTTACACTATTACACTACTTTCTCTCTTACATATTAGTTAATCATTTTAGTAGGAATAATTGTTTCATATTAGTTGTTTGTCTTACTAAATTAAGAAAATATTAATTAATATTTTTTCTATATTATCCTTTTAATTAATTCTTCCTTAAAGTATTCAGATTTATTTATAAAATTTTCAAAAGTTTTTATGGAATGAATTACTCTCTATCTAACAATAATTATTTATTATTGACTTGACACACCCCTTAAGAAACAATAAATAATAGAAATACTATATTATCCTTTAACTTCATTAAATTTAATTCTTTGAAAAATAGTGTATTTTATAGTTGGAGTAAAATAGACACAAAACGTAAATTATCTCTTAATTTTCTACTTTTAATATAATAGATAACTATTATTAGATAAAAAAATAATAAATATATGTTCTTATTTTATGATTTTTTAATATACATATAAAATAAATGATCAATTAATATTAAACGGAAGAGTACTTGTTACTCTAAAATTAATTTCTTCCATATTCATTGATGTGGCCTGTCAGCAGTCAGCTTGCCTATGCCTTTGGTATGTACAGTACTGCATAGTGGCGACACATATACACGTCTTTTTCAGCATTGCCCCATGAGATGGGTAGGATTGTAGGCTTTTTATACTTTGTAACACACTGAAAACAAATTTAGTTACCCTGGATAAGGAAAAAAAAAAATTGCCAGAAAATTTGGCCAACATTTGATCAAAATGATATCTTATCTATGTTATTTTATTTTAAAAATATTTTTACCTTTTTAAATTTTATTGACTTATGTTTAAAATATTTTTTTATCTATGGCCATAAATTGACTTATGTTTAAAAAAAAAAAATCTCTCTTCATTTGGTGTAGTAATCACAAACCTCCAAAAGTGTTTTTTCTCATAAGTAAATAATTTGGAACTTCTTTCATCATCCTTTATACGTGATGGGATGGGATGTAATTACACAATTGAGTTTTGACATGTTTGATTAATCAAATAATTACTAAGTTAAAAGAAATTAGATTTAATTGAAAGAGTATATAACTACACTAACCTCTCAGGGGGTTGAGAATTCGGTGTAATTACAAGGTTACTTTTAATTATTATTTTATTTTTATTTAAATATTTAAAAATATTAATTGTATAATTACTACTCTCATATAATTATATAAATTTCAATTACTAGGTGCCTTTTCAAATACCCTTCCGAAATTTTTCGACCATTGGCAAACACGTAAATCCAATTCGCAATTGAAACTGCAACATTTCATGGACTTTCCATAAAGTTCAATTTCAATTAAGTTTTGGCTTTACTTATACTCCCTCTATCCAACAATACTTGTCTACTATAGACTTTGCACATTTTTTAAGAAATTATAAATAGAAGGGTAATTTTACTATATCACCCTTTGAATATAATAAATACAATGTCTTGAAAAGAGGTGTAGATTATACCGCAGTGTAGGGGCATAATGTTGGAGTTTTGAACTCTTCAACTAATCTGGAATTGTTTGAGTTATACGACATTGTTGGGAGGTTGTATTCTGGAGGGGACAAGTCAAGATTTATATTGTTGGATCGATGTAGATTATACTGCAGTGTAGGGGTGTACATTACCGAGTTGAGTCGAATTTTTCAAATATCAAATCAAATCATTTGTCACATCCCGAACCTACACTCTGAACGTGTCGGCACTCAGAACCATTGTTGGCTCCAAGAAAACTCTTGACCTGGCTTACTATTGAGCAGAAAATTGTAGATACATGTGAAAGCCTTATAAAATGAACATTTAAAATCAATAAAAGATACCTCATGCAAAATTCTGAAATAAATCTAAATATAAATAATGTTAATAATATTTAAATTGTTTAAAACTTCTAAATACTCAAGACTGAACTATCTAACTTTGTCTATCAAGCCTCTATTAACTGAAGATAGGTACAGGAACAAGATCTACGACAACCTGACTATTCAACTAACAATGAATGAAAAATCAAATAAACTGAACTAACTAAATTGGATCCCTCCGAAAATGAGGATGACTCACTGACTGCAGATAAAAGGAGATCTTATTAAACGTCTGTTTTAAAGAGAACATGAAATTACATCATAAAACGATGCAGCGCCCAATGGCGTCAGTACATGCAATGTACGGTATGTAATAAAGCTGAATGACACAAGTAACTAAATTGAATGAAAGAGTGAATATAACTCATCTGAAGTAAAGCATAAATATGAAATGAAATCATTAAAAGCTTTACAAATAGGTATGCTATAATAGTAAATAATGAAATAAAATACTTTACTTTTTTGGGGTGTTACTCTAACCGACAACCATCATTACGTGCCTCGTGATGATACAATGTCTTGCTCACGTTGCCAAAATCGGCATATACTTTTACGGATATAGGACGCAACTGAACTCATGGATCCACTAAAAAGTCTTCTTAAGGAAGGTGAGGAGTCGTACGAATTCTATTATGATCATATCTACACGTTAGCCATGTAAGTGCCACAACATAGCCATTTCAGCACCACGTCATTAGTTAATTTTTTATTATTAATTATTTTCACCAATTTTTCTTTAACACTTCTTAAATAAATTAGACTAATTAATTAATCACAAATGTATTTTTTAAAATTAAATTTAAAATGTGGATTAATTTTTATTCCCCCCCACCCACCCCCTACACTTCTTTCTTCTTCCTTCTTCTTCACCATTTCTAGCTCTTAATTGTTCATTTTTTTCTTCTTCATATTTTCCAACGAGCTCTACCACCCAAACTCCTTTCATCATAACTCTCAAATCACCCCCAAAGCTCCATCACCAGATTCCCCAAAACCCTAACCAAACAACCAACCCACCACTTCACCATCACTCTCTTCCTTAAAACACCATTAACAATGAGCTTCCAAGCTCTTAAATAGAGCAACAAAACAACAACAATCAGGCCCCATCTCATGTTTCTCTTCCTTTCTTTGTCTTATTCGATGAACCTCTGACACCGGAGAGATAAAACATCTACCATCGCTGCCTCCGATCTGTCACCCTCTTCTTCGATGAATTCAAAAAGTGAAAAAATCACTTATTCTGCCTTTGGAAAGTCCGATGAACCAGCAAGCTTTTTACCTCTGATGAAAATAGACAAAATTTGTATGTGTGAAATTTACATCAATAATAAGATATTGGTGTTGGGTTTTGTGGATTACTATAGAGATGGTGAAATCGATGTAGTTGAGAGTTGAAGATGAAGATGGAGGAAAAAATGATGCTTCAATGGAGAAGAAGTTGTATTGGGGAAGACAATAAAATAAAGGGAAAAAATTTAAAGTTTTTGTGGGTCAATAAGAAAATTCATATAGTTTAATAAAAGCTAATATATTAAGAAAATAATATTTAAAATATTACTTATATATTGACCTATAAAAAATATCATGTGTATGATCTTATAAAAAAAAAAATATTTTTAAATTTCTTCACACACTATTAGGTGAGTGAACTCGCTCTCTTTGGCACTTCATCCCTTAGGGTTGCATTTAATTCACTTCAAAGATGTTAAGGGGGTATTTAAACGCCGTGTAGTTTAAGTGCTAAAGTAAGTTGTCCGATCAAGTTCAAGGGGTTTTTTTTTTATGTGTTTTCTCTTCAAATAACTAGGATTCATGTGACAATATAAGCATGAACAAAAAATTAAGAATCGAAATGCATAAAGTATCATAATCTCGATACTTAAGAAATTCAGAATACGAAACACAAACCAAACTCAAAATTTATGGAACTTTGAGTAAAACCCAAGATTTATCTCTTTACTGACTGAACTAATTAGATGTAGGGTTGAGGACGAATTTAGTCCAACACTATGAATAGCCTTACATACCACATTATGAAGCTATTGGATTGAAAACTTTGGTGGAGACTTTATTTTTTCTTTTTTTAGCTTACGGAAGAACACTAGCTTTCTTGGAGGAATTTTTTTTTCTTGGAATTATGGTGCTTGATCTTGAGAAAAGAAACTCTTTAATGAAGTTCTTACAGTGGAAGAACTTGGGAAAGTTAAATTGAAGGCTTCTCTTTGTATCTTGAATTTTTGACATGGAAGTTTTAAGTTCTTGATGTAGAAGAGGAACCTAGGTGAGTTTTGAGAGAAACTTTGGACACTTGAATGTTTAGATTGATGATTATGAAAGGAAAACTAGTTAGTTGAATGATGTACTCCTTTAAAACACCAAAATGACTTATAATAGAGCTAAAAATATTGGGAAAGGACCAATATAACCCTGAAACATGTGTAAAAAGTTTATGTAAAAAATCGCAGCAAGTCTTCACGGAAGGCTCCACAGTTCGTGGAACACTCCGTCGTCCGTAATGTCGTCCGTGAAACTTTGACTTCCTGACATGGATTTACTAAAATGGGTATGAGATTTTTACTCTAAACTTTAAATAATGTAAACTTAGTGGCGTTGGAAAGAATACTCATAGACCTAGGGGTGGCAAATGGGTGGATTGGAGCGGATTTGGATGAATTTAATATGGATTGAGTTAACATAGATTGGATCACAATCCACCTATATAAAATATGGGTAAATATGGATTTTGTCAAATTTGATTTGGATACAATGGTTGTAACCCACTTTAATCTCCTAAAGCCAAAAAATATTAAATCAAAGCTAAATTGTTAATACATCAACCCCTACCACCCCACCCCACCCCTATATTATTATTTTTCTAAGAATAATTTTTCATACAAAAAAAAAAGAAATTTAATTTTTTTACCCTGTACCCCCCTTGCCCCACCACCAAAAAGAATTATTATTTATTGTTGAAAAAAGTATTTTGCCAACCATACCCCCCACCCCCACCCCCGGACACCTCCCACCCACACCCAAAAAATATTATAATTTTTTTCAAAAAACTTCTTTTTTACCCCCACCCCCACATCCACCCACCCTCCACCCCCCAATTTTTATTTTTTATTTTCAAAAATAATAGTGCATTAGGGATTTTTGTGACAAGTGAGTAATATATGGGTATATATGGATTCTCATGTTTACCCATGTTGTCCATATTTTTATGATGTGGATCTATTTCGTTTTTCTCTTTTAAGAAAAGGAAAATCTTATTTTCCGGATCATTGTACATTTTGAATTTGAATTAGGCATTCAGTGTCCAACTCCAAGTAGTCCTTACCTACATATATGTATATTATCTATTCCAACAAACTAATAATACAAAAGAACAAGGTTTCGATGCGCTTTTGTCCTTAAATAGGTTGAAGTCCATATTTATCCATTGAAGAAAATATGAGTTATCCATTTAATTTAATATGAGAAAAATGAATCAATTTCACTTATATGGGCTGAAATTGACACCCCTACATAGACCTTTAATTTGATAGGTTATGGGCTCTCTTCATATTCTAAGAAATATGATCGTTTGAAGTTGACCCAAGTAAAATCTTATATCGAAACTCAATCAGTAATGAAGTTTTCAACTCAAATTTGTGCTAGGGGATTCTGATGACCTTTATTCATCTCCAAATTTATTCCTACACTAAAGAATTGACCTTAAAATCTAAGACCAATTTAAGAATCACCTAATATGAGCTTATACGAAAATATAAAGAATGGTTCAGGTCTTAGCTTATAAATTTCTGGGTGTTAGAATATCTCCCCCTTGAAATCATTCATCCTCGAATGATAGACAAGTTGGATAAAAGAGAAATGAGCTACTTTTACTACCTTTATGCCTTTTGAACTTGCTCATATACATAAATAGAACTAGTTTATATTGCGAGTTTGAAACTCGACTAGAGCACGCTTGGCACGAATGCTCATATAAGATTTTAAGATTACATGTTATGACATGAACTTTCTAAGAATCACAATAGGAATAAGGCTATCGCCTGCAATGTACCCATCAAAATTTCTCATAAACTTGTGGGGAAAGAATTGCAGGCATGACTCGTGTGATACATATGAACATAAAGCACTAATGGAATCTAAGTATCACAATCATGGGTTCACAAAACTTAAATGATTTATATTTGAACATGAGTCATTGTCACGCCTCGAGTCTACACCCCGGACGTGGTTGACACTCGAGAACCATTGCTGGCCCCAAGCGAACCCTTGACCTGGCTTACTTACTCAGCAGAAGACTATAAGCATTATTACAATGATCAATTGCAATTTACTCAATTGTTTAATAAAATAACTAAGAATGTTTAAGGGTCAAACATTCAACTTGGCCAAAATGGCAACTTAAGTCTTAACATATGAAATAATAATGTAAAGACAACTAAACTACTAACTGTCTATGAAGCCTCTAAAACAAGGAGGGATGTCAGGACAGGACCCCCGATCATCCTAACAATTGAAAACTAGAAAGCAATGTAAAAAAGAGCCCTCTAGAAAGTAAGGAGGCTCACCAACAGACTCTGAGTGCTCAACCTGATCAATGAGGCGCTGGATGTTGATCCTGGTTACCTGCGTCTGCATCATAAGACGATGCAGGTCAACTGGCATCAGTACATTTAATGTACGAGTATGCGAGTTGGAATGCTAAACACAACTTAAGCTTGAAA
This sequence comes from Solanum acaule, assembly GCA_036250505.1. Lineage (NCBI taxonomy): Eukaryota > Viridiplantae > Streptophyta > Magnoliopsida > Solanales > Solanaceae > Solanum > Solanum acaule. Next base: position 22,368 of record JAJOOR010017605.1, read on the forward strand.
AGGATCTGAAAGGAACACTTACTTTGGCTTTACTCAACTCAAGAATAACTCAGCTCAAAATGCAGTGTAAAACAACAATAATAGTGCAATTTATACAAAGAAGTTAGAACAGTAAATAACAACTCAATTTGTTAAAGATATGCAATAACAAACTCAACTTTACTCATATATCAAAGTAATATAGTTTATGTGGAAGTTTCTCTAACCAACAACCACCACTATGAGACTAAGTGGTGATACATCGTCCTAAGTAATTCTAACCACCTCTTTTGTCTGAGGTTAATCTCTTTCTGAGTAAACATATACTGAAGACTCTTGTGATCAGTTAATACATCAACATGAACACCATACAAATAATGACGCCATATTTTCAGAGCAAACACTACAGCAGCCAACTCTAGATCATGGGTTGGGTTATTCTTCTCATGAACTTTCAACTGTCTGGAGGCATAAGCTATAACCTTGTGATTCTGCATTAACACACAACCAAAACCAACTCTAGATGCATCACAATAGACAACAAAGCCTTGCGTACCTTCTGGTAATGTCAAAACTAGGGCAGTAGTCAACCTCTTTTTCAATTCCTAAAAGCTTTTCTCACAAGCTTCAGACCATTGAAACTTCACTATTTTCTGAGTCAACTTGGTCAAAGGGGACGAAATAGACGAGAACCCCTCTACGAACCTTCTATAATATCCATCCAAACCCAAGACCTAATAATATCATTTGGAGATGTGGGTCTAGGACAATTCTTCATTGCCTCTATCTTTTGGGTGTCAACTCTAATTCCATCACCGGAAACTATGTGGCCCAAGAACGCCACAGACTCAAGCCAAAACTCACATTTAGAGAGCTTAGCATATAACTCCTTATCTTTCAAAGTCTGAAGAACTATTATGAGATAGCTAGCATGATCTTATTCATTCCTTGAATATATTAATATGTCATCAATGGAGACGATAACAAACATATCAAAATAAGGTTTGAAAACTCTATTTATAAGGTCCATGAACATTGCAGGTGCATTGGTCAAACAGAACGACATGACAAGAAACTTATAGTGACCATAACGGGTCCTGAATGTTGTCTTGAAAATATCACATTTTCTTACTTTCAACTGATGGTAGCCAGATCTGAGGTCTATCTTAGAAAAACAAGAAGCACCCTGAAGCTGATAGAAAAGATCATCAATTCTCAGAAGAGGATATTTGTTCTTGATGGTAACCTTGTTCAACTGGGAGTAATCTATACACATCCTAAGGGAACCATCTTTCTTTATCACAAATAAGACCGGAGCCCCCCAAGGTGGGACACTTGGTCGAATAAAACCCTTATCAAGGAGATCTTTCAACTGTTCTTTAAGCTTTTTCAACTCTGTTGGTGCCATTCTATATGGCGGAATAGAGATAGGACGAGTATCTAGAAAAACATCTATACCTAAATCTATCTCTCTCAGGAGGGACTCCGGTAGATCATCTGGAAAAACTTCTGGAAACTCTTTTACTATAAGAACTGACTGAATATGAGGTATCTCAACACTAGAGTCATTAACTCGGACTAAGTGATAGACACACCCCTTGGAAACCAACTTTCTTGCCTTAAGGTACGAAATAAAATGACCCTTAGGCACTGCTGAACTACTTTTCCACTCTAACACTGGCACATTAGGAATTTGGAACTTGACAACTCGAGTTCTACAATAAATAGAGGCATAACAGGCATAAAGCCAGTCCATACCTAGAATGACATCAAAATATATAATGTCTAACTCAATTAAATCAGCTATGGTGTCTTTGTGATTGATGGAAATGACACAATCACGATATACCCGCTCAGCTAGAATAGACTCCCCAACAGGTGTAGAAACACAACAGTGTTCACAGAGTTTCTTAGGAATAACATCAAAATTATTTGCAACATAAGGGGTTACAAAAGATAAACTTGCTTCTGGGTCTAGCAAAGCATAAACATCAAAAGTAAAGACTTTGATCATACCAGTGACAACATCAGGAGAGTTCTTTTGCTCTTGGCGACTAGTGATCGCATAAAGGCGGTTTGCTCCTCCGCCAGTACCGGATGTAGCTCCTTTAGGTGCAACCCTGTCTGGTAGAGCAGCTGATGAAGATTGGGCTCTATTGCCCTGATTTCCACTACCTTGCATGATCTTAGGGCTCTCTTTCATGAAGTGACCCTCTTGTCCACACTTGAAACAACATGACTGGCCATAACGACACTTACCTAGGTGGGTTCTACCACACCTAGCACATGCAGGACCCCAGTTACATCCTTGTGCAACACTACACTGAGACTGCGTAGGTCTAGCTGTGAAGTTCTGTGAATTCTGACCATTATACTCATATTTGTTTGTCGGTGCAGGTGCACTAGCAGATGATGGAAAAGGTCCCTTTTGATTTTGCTGAAAGGATGAATGGTTCACATTACTTTTCTGCTGCCCGGACTCATTCCCTGTCTTAGCCTTCTTGTTTCTAAACTCCTCCATATGCCTCAGTTTCTCTTCCTCAACCTGCTGCACATATACCATTAACCTCGATATATTCATGTCCCCAATTAGCATCGCTGCCCTGCCTTCTTTGCTTGATAGACGGGACAACCTAGCAACAAACAGACTCATTCTACTCCTCCTAGCCGCAACCATCTCCGGAGCATAATGGATAGTTGGGTGAACTTCAACCCATACTCATGAACACTTGGTGACTCTTGCTTTAGGGTAAGAAATTCACCTACCTTAGCCTCTTTTAGTTCTCAAGGGAAGAAATGCCCCAAGAAGGCCTTCTCAAAACAAGCCCAACTCGTGGGTGGTGCATCTTCAGCTCGGTTCTTCTTCCATTAATCGAACCAAGTCCTAGAAACATCCTTTAATTGATATGTAACTTATTCTACTCTCTCAGCATCAGCAACGTGCATAACATCAAATACTCTCTTTAGCTCCTCAATAAAGTTCTCTGGATCCTCAGTAGTGCTCGAACCAGTGAAGCTTGGAGGTTTTATCCTCAAGAACTCACGAATCCTCGAAGTGTCAGCCTCTTCTTGTCGAGCTCCACTTTGTTGCCCAACCTGGTTAGTCACATCTTGACTTAGCATCCTTATTGCTTCTTTGAACTCAGCATTAGTAACTTCCCCTTGAGGTTGCATTTCAGGTGCATTGGGTACCCCTTGCTCCTCAATATTACACCTAGCAGGACGACCTCTGACAGCTCTTAATGGAGGCATGATTATCTAAAAACACACGCAAGGAAAAATTAGAAGGAAACTTTTTAGAGATCAAACTCTAATGCACGAAATGAGTATGAAAAAGTGAGAAATTTTCCTAAGTGACGTAACCTCCTAATTATAGATATGGCGCGCTTCACAACTATAACTAAGACTCTACTGGCATGGCTTCATAGACTCCCTAGGACTCTTGAACTTTGTGCTCTGATACCAAGTTTGTCACGCCCCGAGCCTACACCCCGAACGTGGCTGACACTCGAGAACCATTGATGGCCCAAAGCGAACCCTTGGCCTGGCTAACTTACTCAGCGGAAGACTATAAGCATTATTACAATGATCAATTTCACTTTACTCAAGGGTTTAATAAAATAACTAAGAATGTTTATGGGTCAAACATTCAACTTGGCCAAAATGACAACTCAAGTCTTAACATATGAAATGATAATGTAAAGACAATTGAACTACTAATTGTCTATGAAGCCTCTAAAACAAGGAGGGACGTTGGGACAGGACCCCTGATCATCCTAACAACTAAAAACTAGAAAGCAATGTAAAAAGGAACCCTCCAGAAAGTAATGAGGCCCACCAACAGACTTTGAGTGCTCACCTTAATCAACGAGGCATTGGAAGTTGATCATGGTTACCTGCGTCTACATCATAAGACGATGCAGGCCAACTGGCATCAGTACATTGAATGTACGAGTATGCGAGTTGGAATTTTAAACACAACTTAAGCTTGAAAAGGATCTGAAAGGAACACTTACCTTGGCTTTACTCAACTCAAGAATAACTCAACTCAAAATGTAGTGTAAAACAACAATAATAGTGCAATTTATACAAAGCATTTAGAACAATAAATAACAACTCAATTTGTTAAACATATGCAATAACAAACTTAACTTTACTCATATATCAAAGTAATATAGTTTTTATGGGAGTTTCTCTAACCGACAACCACCACTATAAGCCTAAGTGGTGATACAACTTCTTACCGACGCTGCCAGAACTGTCCTATACTTTGCCATCATATAGAACGTCTTAACTAAGTGGATACACTAGTCTATCCTAAAAGCATCTTAAGGAGTCATCTAAAAAGTATGATCATTTACTACCCATGATGGCTACATGGTTTATGGAGACTTGAGTTAATATGAACTCGCATCCCCATATCGGTGCTCAATACTACTCCCAAAATAT
>JAJOOR010017606.1:0-16535 GCA_036250505.1 Solanum acaule
TTTATTGCTTTGTTCAGTTATATGTTCTTTCAGCTTTACTCTATCCTGCATGCTCAGTACCTTTCAAGTACTGACGCATACGTGCGCTACATCTTCTCGTGATGTAGGTTCAGGTTCTCAGCAGCCAGATCATGGTTAGATCGGTTCCCGATCTTCAGTTCAGCAACATCAGTGGTGAGTGCTCATTCTTCGAGGACTAGTGACATGTTTATCTTTATCGCTTTTAGTCTTTAGTTTCAATTTTGCTAGATCTAGTTGGGGCATGTCCCAACATTTCTAGTCAGTTTAGAGGCTTATTTCAGACATAGTTAGATTCAACTTAGTATTTAGTTAATAACTTCTTTGTATTAAACTCATCAGTTTCCATATATCTCAGTTATAGTATATGGGTATTCCCCATCTCTTCATTCTATTTATGATTTAGCTTCCGCATCAGTTTAATATGCTTATGATCATGCCAGCAGGGTTAGCTTGGGATCACTTGTGGTCCTAGGTCCCGTGTCCGCGTCTCGGGGGTAGCTCGGGGCGTGACATACTCTTTTGAAGAAATGAACTTCAATCTTTACTCTTCACTCAACTCAAAACTTAAGTTTTAAAAAATAAAGTTAAAATGTTTGTAAAAGACCTTTGGAAAACTCTATAAAATTCTCTTGACTAGACTCTTAACTTCTCTTCACATGACTCTTATCTTTCCTTGAATTAAATTATAGATTCAAGGCTCCTGATCTCATGTTATGAATGATTTCATGATATTTAGACGTACCATAGAGAGTAGAAATCAACTAGAAAACATAAGTACGGTGCAAGGGAACTAGTATGGAAAGAAGTGAAAAAAGGTAGAAGACATGGCATCCTTGGCATTCTGAGTGGCGCGGGGAGCCAGACCCAAAACATTAGCACTGAAGTTGGGGCACACTGGCTGGCGCGGCGCTCCAAGGCCCAAACTATAGAACATCTCTGTGGCGCTCTGAGAGGCGCGGCGCCCCAGCTCCTTCCCTAGGTGTTTGATGATTTTTCTTCCTCATTTTTCAAGTCTAAACCCACTAAAATCAATTGGGTCTTTCCTTAAACACTTAGATTCGACTACATAACCAAAATATGCAAGAATCTTCTCAAAACCTCAACAATCAAGACACAAACGAAACTTTCAACAATATTGATCAAGATCTCATAAACTCTTCTTTCAAGAACATAATTATGCTTAATCTAATCATGATTGGCGCGTGGTGAACTAACCCAACGCTATGTGATCTCACATACCTCGTAGGGATCAATCCCTTGGCGAAATCCTCAAGCAAAACCTCTAGAACGATGAACTGTGGCTCTTTCTCTTCTTTTCTCCTCTTGCGTTCTTTTTCTAAAAACCCTAGAATGAAATCATTAAGTGCGTAAACTGACCAAATTCATTTTAGACCCCAATGTAATTACCAAAAACGAAATAATTTAATTGGGTAGTGAAAAGACTACACTACCCTTCTAAAATCCCTTTTTGACTTTCCATTTCTAAACAACCCAACTTCAACTGGCATATCTCCCTCATATGAACTCAAAATTGCGCAAACTCAGCGGCAATTGAAAGATAATTCAAAGATATTTCCTAAAATATCTTGTAGCAAACTTAACTAATCCTGAGATAGGAGTTACAGTCATTTGAAGTTGACCCAAAACTCATACTTAACTTAATTTTGTCAAATTTCCAGATTTTTCATTCTTTCCAAAAATGGCTCTTTCTAATTCTAGCTCCTTCTAGTTGCGGGGTCTTACAATATCTCCACATTGGGAGCATTCATCCTTGAATGAGATCAATCTTAGCAGGCTAAGGGCGTAATATCTAACATTCAGTTCAAACACCCAACAAGCAAAATGCAAATACAACATGCCAACTTATAAATAAATACAAAGAAAAGGATTATTACCTTAATTTGGAACTACTCCGGATTCGAAGAGATATGGGTATCTCTTCTTCATATCTTCATCAGCTTCCCAAGTAGCTTCCTCAAAAACTGATTCCTCCAATGAACTTTGACTGATGCTACCTCTTTTGTTCTCAACTTGCGAACTTGGCTATCTAGAATTTGAACATGACTCTTCTCATATAATAAGCTATCCTTGATACCATTATCTTCAGTTGCTATGATCAATGAAGGATCGGCCATACACTTTTTCAATGTGGAGATGTCGAACACCGGATGAACTGCTGCTAACTCTTGTGGTACCTCTAACTCATAAGCTACATTACCAAATCTCTTGGATATTCTGTAAGGACCAATATACCGGGGTCTAAGATTCCCCTTGTTAACAAATCTCATAACACCCTTCATGGGTGAAACTTTCAAGTATACCTAATCATCTACTTCAAACTATAGGTCTCTTCTCCTAACATCAGTGTAGGATTTCTGACGACTTTGGGCTATTTTTAATCTCTCTTGAATAACTTTCACTTTATCTATAGCTTGATGAACTAAGTCTGGTCCTACCAACCCAGCTTCACCATCTTCAAACCATTCAATAGGAGATCTGCATCTTCTCCCATAAAGAGTTTCATAAGGAGAGATCTGGATGCTAGAGTGGTAAATGATGTTGTAGGCAAACTCAATGAGAGGTAGGTGATCATCCCAATTACCTTTGAAATCAATCACACAGGCCGTCAACATATCTTATATGGTCTGAATAGTGTGCTCTACTTGACCATCTATCTGAGGATGGAATGTAGTACTTAAGTTCACCTTTGAAACCAAGTCTTTCTAAAATGATTTCTAGAACTGTGCATTAAATTGTTCCCCTCTGTCTGAAATAATCAAAACTGGAACCCCATGAAGTCTGACTAACTTTTGAAGATACAACTTGGCATAGTCCTCTACTGAATGGGTAGTCTTTACTGGCAAAAAGTGGGATAATTTTGTCATCCTATCAACAATCACCCAAATATAATCATGTTGGCTACAAGATCGTGGTAAACCTGTTATGAAATCCATATTGATCATCTCCAACTTCCATTTCGTAAGTTATATATTCTGAGCCATACCACCGAGCCTTTGGTGTTCTACTTTAACTTGTTGACAATTCGAGCATTTAGCAATAACCTCAGCAATGCCCTTCTTCATACTACTCAACCAATATACCTCTCTAAAGTCATGATACATCTTTGTGGAACCCGAATGAATAGAATATCTGGAGCTATGAGCTTCCTTCATGATCCTTTCTTGGAGTTCATCCACCCTTGGTACACACAACCTACCTTGATACCTCAATACGTTGTCTCCCCCTTGTTCAAAAGCCAATACTTTTTGCTTATGAACATTTTCCTTCAATTCAAGAAAAATAGGATCTTGGTCTTCCTTTTCTTTAACTCCAGAGACTAATGATGATTCAGCCCTATTTATCACCACTACTCTTCCTTTTATCGAATCCAATAGCCGGACTCCTAATCGTGCAAGTATATGCACATCTTTTGCTAACACTTTCTTATCTTCCTCAAAATGGGCGGTACTACCCATAGACAACCCGTTCTAGGCATCAACAACAACATTAGCCTTACCTGGGTGATATAGAATACTCATGTCATAATCCTTCAGTAATTCTAACTACCTCCTCTATCTAAGATCGAGTTTATACTAACTAAAAACATACTGAAGACTCTTGTGATCGGTGAACACATCTACATAAACACCATAAAGATAATGGCGCTATATTTTCAAAGCAAAAACTACGGCATCCAACTCTAGATCATGGTTGGGTAGTTCTTCTCGTGAACTTTCAACTGTCTGGAGGCATAAGCTATAACTTTACCATTGTGCACTAACACAAAACCCAAACCAACTCTGGACACATCACAATATACAACAAGACTTGGGTACATTCTGGTAAGGTTAATACAGAGGTAATACTCAACCTCATTTTCAATCTTGAAAGCTTTTCTCACAAGCTTCACACCATTGAAATTTTACTGTTTTTTAAGTTAACTTGGTCAAAGGGGACGAAATAGATAAGAAACCCTCTACAAACCTTCTATAATATCCAGCCAATACCAAGAAACTCCTAATATTAGTTGGAGATGTTGGTCTAGGCCAATTTTGCACTGCCTCTATCTTCTAAGTATCAACTCTAATTCCATCTCCGGAAATAATGTGGCCTAAAAATGCGACAGACTCAAGCAAAAACTAACACATAGAGAACTTGCCATACAATTCTCTATCCTTTGGAGTTTGGAGAACTATTCTGAGATGGCTAGCATGATCTTCTTCATTCCTTGAATAGATTAGTATGTCATCAATTAATACGATAACAAACATATCTAAATAAGGCTTGAATACTCTATTCATAAGGTCCCTGAACGCTATAGGTGCATTAGTTAAACCGAATGACATAACCAAAAACTCATAATGACCATAATGGGTCCTGAAAGCTGTCTTTGGAATATAACATTCCCTTACTCTTAACTGATGGTAGCTTGATCTAAGATCTATCTAGAGAAACAAGTAGCACCCTGAAGTTGATCGAAGAGATCATCAATTCTCGAAAGAGGATACTTATTCTTGATGGTAACCTTGTTCAATTGATGGTAATCTATACACATTCTTAAGGAACCATCCTTCTTCCTCAAAAATAATACTGGAGCGCCCAAAGGTGAGAAACTTGGTCGAATAACCAATCCTCTTGGATATTTTGTAAGGTCCAATATACCGAGGACTAAGTTTCCCCTTCTTACCGAATCTCATAACACCCTTCATGGGTGAAACTTTCAAGTATACCCAATCATCTACTTCAAACTATATATAACTCCCTTCTCCTAACATCAATGTAGGATTTCTGACGACCCTGCACTGTTTTCAACCTCTCTTGACTAACATTCACTTTCTCCATAGCTTGATGAACTAAGTCTGGTACTATCAACCCAGCTTAACTAACTTCAAACCATCCAGTAGGAGATCTGAATCTTCTCCCATAATGAGCTTCATAAGGAGCCATCTGGATATTAGAGTGATAACTATTATTGTAAGCAAACTCAATGAGAGGTAAGTGATCATCCCAATTACCGTTGAATCAATCACACAAGCTCTTAACATATCTTCTAAAGTCTATATAGTGCACTTTGCTTGACCATCTTTCTGAGGATGAAAAGTAGTACATAAGTTCACCTTTGAACCCAAACCTTTCTAAAAAGAATTCCACAACTATGCAGTAAATTGTGCACCTCTATCTGATATAATCGAAACGGGGACTCCATAAAGTCTTACTACCTCTTAAATGTATAACTTCCCATAATCCTCTACTGAATGGGTAGTCTTTACCGGTAAAAAAATGGGCTGATTTTGTCATTCAATCAACAATCACCCAAATAGAATCATGTTGCGTGCGAAACCTTGGTAAACTTATGATGAAATCCATATTGATCATCTCCCACTTCAATTTTGGGAGTTCTATATTCTAAGGTATACCACCGGGCCTTTGGTGCTCAACTTTAACTTGTTGGCAATTCAGGCATTTAGCAATGAACTCAGCAATACCTTTCTTCATACTATTCCACCAATAAACTTCTCTCAAGTCTCGATACATCTTTGTGGAACCCGGATGGATACAATATTTTAAGCTATGAGCTTCTTCCAAGATCCTCTCTTGGACTTCATCCACCTTTCTTCATACTATTCCACCAATAAACTTCTCTCAAGTCACAAACACTTTATCCTCTACAAAATTTATATATATCGATAAGATCCTATTGGTTCTTTTGGAGGCCTATCCGCAATTCGAGGTCTGGGCTATGAGTTTGTAGATTGGGATGATCTAATTGGTTACTTTGGGAGGCCTATCCACAATTCAAAATCTAGGGTATGCTACCTATATTTCTATATTCAGATGTTTTTGTTCCTAATACATATAGCTATTCTATGTACCTATCAATCTTTTGGGGATCCATTTATTTTTTGAACTTGCACACGAGTGTACCTTGTAGGCTTATGTTGTAAGTTAGATTTTATTTAGCTATTTACTAAATTCACTTCAGTTTTGCTCTGCACTCATGTGTATTTCCATAAATTTTTCCTCTTTGACCTCTGTTGTGTTTAATTTTTGCCTTTTTATATTGCCTTTACTTTTCTTGTTCAGTCGGCCTACGATGCTTACTGAGGACTTTTTGTTTTGGTACTCATACGACACTCTACATATATTTTGTGGTGTAGGTACGAGCACTAACTATCATTGTTGAGTTCGAGATAGAAGTCAAGTATTCAAAGATAAGGGATGAGCACATGGTGTTCTGAATCATACTTGTATCCATCTTTAATAGTTGAGTAGTCTTTTGTATTTTGAGATAAGTAAGTTTATTTGTGGTTCACTTTTGGGACGTGTATTCTTTTATAATAGCTCTATACCTGTGACGTCCAGGTTGTGGGAGGAGGGGAATCTTTTGGATTTGTGTATATATATATATATATATCTTGCTTCCTCGTATTCCTCCAATTATTTATGTTAAATTTCTTATTTCTACCTTGTTTGTAAGTTTACACCCATTACTTGGCATTCCAGGTTACGGGTTGGCGTACCTACTGGTAGGTTATAGTAGGTGCTATCATGACCTGAGAAATCGGGTTGTTACAATGTTTGCATCTAATCTAGCTTAAAGCCTTTCCTATATATTGTAACACCTCGCTATTTGAAAGTACTAGAATTTGGAAGAAACCGTTTATGGTAATAATCAAATTTCGAAAGTTTGATAAAATTTAGCTAAGGATGAGTTTTGGGTCAACTTCAAATGACCATAACTACTAGCTCAGGATGACTTAGGTGTTATATCAGATACCGTAGGAAAGATCGTTGAATTATCTTTCCAACGCCACCAAATTTGCTCTATTTTGATTTCGTATGATGGAGATATGGCCATTCAAAGTTGTGTTGTCTAGATAAGGAAAGTCAAAACCGGATTTGTGAAGTGTATTATGGTCTTTTCACTACACAATTAATTAAACTCATTTTTGGTAATTAAGTTGGGTCTAAACTGATATGATTCAGTTTACGCTTCACAAAATTAAGTTAGGGTTTTGAGAAAAGAGAAAAGAAGAGGACAAAGGAGGAGAATAAGCAAGGATTCGTTGTGTTCTTGAAGTTAAGCTCGTCGATTTCACGAAGGGTTGATTCCTACGAGGTAGGTTGAGATCTCATAGCATTGGGTTATGTCAGCCACACGCCAATCATGAATCAATTACATGAATATGTGTTCTTGAAAGTATAGAAATTGAGTTCTTCATGGATTTTGTTGAAGTTTCTATAGGGTTCTTGATATTTGAAGTTGTTGAGAACTTATTGTAACGCCCCTCAAAATGAAATAGGATAATTAGAGCTTCACATGCATGTCAGTAGTTGATAAAGTTGTATAAATGTTTGAAAATGAGTTTATAAGTTAGTTTAGTTAAGTTTGAAGTCAAACGTCAAAGAGACGTTAAAGACGTTTGGAAACTAGTCTTTTACGTGTTGGTGTGTTCTAGTATGTTGTTCCTATTTTTATGTGTTGTTTGGAGTCTAAAATCAGTGGAGGTGACCCAAGTGTCTTAATAAATGTTTTTAGGGTCAAAATGTTTGGGTACGATGTGCCGGGGCCACCCTAAAGGGCCCCAAGGAGGACCCCAACCCATGGCTAACCAAGCTGCCAAGGCAGCTTGAAAATTCACTTGGAGGGAGCATGTCCGCGTCGCGGACTAGCTCCACCTACGGCCAAAAATCTTGGTCCGCGACGCGGATTCCTCTGTCTTGAAATAAAAAATTTTAGAAACTTGCGGGAACACCTCCACGTCGCCGACTTGTTTCCCGACGAAATCTGCGAAAATAAAACTCATGTTTGACATGTTTAAAAAGGTCCAACTAAGTGAGGGGTAGTTTGGGTACTTTGGGGAATTATCATAAATGGTTATTCTACCTATTTTAGGGTATTTTGAGTGGATAAAACCCCAAAACCTAGAGTTGGACCTCATTATTCCAATTGAACCTTCCCTCTCAAATAAACTTTCACTCTAGAACTCCATGGAAGACATCTTTGAAGCTTCAAGCAAGGGGATGGGTTCCTACTGATTTCCCTTCAAATTTCTAAGGAAATTAATCACAAAGGTATGGGAATTTTATCTTTTATTCTCCTTTCAATCAAAGAGCCAAATCAAAGTGATTTCAATGTTTTTCAAAAACACTAAAAACCCCCAATTTCAATTCTAAGCTTGGTTTCTTGCATGAAAGTATTTCAAATGATGTTTTATGTTAATATTGATGGTTATAAGGTCAAAAAATCTATGAACCCTTGCATATCTTGAAGCCTTAATTTTGGGTCTAAAGTGGGTCTATTGATTATGAGCTAATAATGTGATATTAATGTGTAGATTGTTATGGGCTATTGATTTATGTATTGTTCTATATTGAATTATGAGGAATTGATGGTGAATTGTGTTATATTGGATGTTGGCCTTAAATGGGCAATTGTGACCTAAGGTTTATGATGATAATGATCTTGTGAATAGATTATTTGATTCTAGTATTATATATATGTGTAGTAGATGTTAGAATTGTGATGTTTGATCCCTTTGAAAGTGGGGAGGTGTTTATATGTTTCATGTGATCAATTGGTGAAGGTTGAGGTATGCATGGTAAGTGCACTTTGTAAGACCTTAAGGTGGTGCCTTAGTGTGGGTGATGGTATGGGACATTGCCCATACATTGCACAAAGGTATTACTTAAGGGTTACTTAAGGTGGAGGTCCAAGGCAAGAAGGTAAAGGTAAATGGATTATGTTTGTTTATCAGGTATTGTGAAGCATATGACTTTGTATTGTTGCTTGTGACTTGTAAGGTGCCTATTGTGTTGATGTTCATGATATTTTATAAAAATGGCATGCAAGCAAAACCTCCGAACAAATTTCCTTTTTAGCATGTTTTGCATATTCTAACACTTAGTACGTGTGTTGTACTAACCCCTTTCTTCTATTTTACTACATGTGTAGGTTGTGGTAACTAGGAGGAGATTGTGCTTTGGAGTTGCTAGGATTACTTCACTCTTCCAAGTCTTTGGTATGTCCTCAAAATTCGAGGACTATGTTTAGAAGTTTCTTAGTCATTGTAATGGACATTTAAGTTTCATTTCATTTGTAAAGGGGTCGTGTCCCTTAGTACATTTTAAGTTCTTGTCTAAGATTGGCTAAAGAGACTTAGTAGTTCCGCTTGCGTATTGATGTTCCCAAATGTTGATGACTCTTGAAGTCTTTTGGTTTTATTGAGTAAAAGTTTTAAAATTCTTAGTGATTTTTATTATATATGCGATGAATGAATGCTAAGGCTTGTATAAGACCTCCGAGAGGTCGAATACGCATGTAACGGCTAGTGGGTGCTCTCGGGTCGTTACAAACTTGGTATCAAAGCAGAAGGTTTTAAAGATTACTTTTCGGTTCAAGGTTTCGAAAGCCACGTCTAGTAGAGTTTTGTTCATCGGTGTGAGTCATGACACATCTATGAGCGAGTGTCTATAGGACACTAGAAGTTTCACTTTCTTTCATTATTCTTGATGTCGTGCCTTAGAATTTGGTCTATAAGTGTCCTTTTCCTAATCCGACTCTTGTGTTTATAGGATATGAATACTAGGGCTAACTAGAGGAGAGCGGAAGAGAAGGTAGATGATAGGGGAGTTCCTCCCCAAGGAGTGCAGGGTGGCCAAGATAATGTGGTTCCGGTGGCTCCCCCGGATATGACTAATGGGGATATTAGAGAGGTTTTTCTCTCCCTAGCCCGTGCCATGACTACTCAACCAAATAGAGATGTGAGGCTTAGGGTGAATGCTATTGATAGTACCGTGGCCTCAAGGTTAAAGGATTTCACAAGGATGAATCCTCTTACCTTCTTTGGTTCTAAGGTAGATGAGGACCCACAAAACTTTATAGATAAGGTGTTTAAGATTGTGGATGCAATGGGAGTGACTCCTAGGGAGAAGGCGGAGTTGGCCTCCTACAAACTCAAGGATGTAGCTCAAGTGTGGTTTGAGCAATGGAGGGATGAGAGACCCATAGTGGCTGACCCAATAGATTGGGGAGTGTTTAAGATGGCCTTCCTTGATAGATTTTTCCCCTTAGAGTTGAGGGAGCAAAAGTTGGTTGAGTTCATAAACCTGCGTCAAGGGAATTTGAGTGTGAAGGAATACTCTCTCAAGTTTACCCAACTCTCTAAGTATGCTCCTACCTTGGTAGCAAATTCTAGGGCTAGAATGAATAACTTTGTGATGGGGGTTTCCGGTTTGGTTGAAGAAGAGTGTCGTACGGCCATGCTCCATCATGATATGGATATCTCTAGGCTTATGGTTTATGCTCAACAAATTGAGGAGACGAAACTTAGGAAGATGAATAGAGATATGAAGAGGGGTAGGCCGGATGAACAAAACTAATCTAGGTCTAAGAAGAGGTTTTATAACCAAGATTCTTCAATGGTCTACAATGATAGGGTGTCTAACCCTAAATCTGAAAGAGGGAATAGAGGTGGCTCTACTTTTGAGAGGCCTAGGTGTGCTACTTGTGGAAAGCAACATTTGGGCAAGTGTCTTGCCGGTACGGATGGATGCTTTGGATGTGGGAGTAAGGGTCATAGGATGAGAGATTGCCCTGCATTTAAAGCAAAAGGGAAAGACACCAATCAAGTTGCTCATGATGGGCTAGATCCAAATGTTCCTAAGAGGAACCGTTTCTATATGCTTCAAGCTAATAAGGATAATGGAACAAATGAAGGTAAGTCAATTTTCTTTGTTGTTTGACGATAACCTTAGATCGGTATACCCTAAGTGGGGGATGATTAGTTGAGTAGTAAGGTTGTTGATATCCTTATATTTTCCTTCTATTCTAATTCAAGCTTGAAACAAAGAGTTCTTAGTAGCATGTTGCATGTTGGAGTCTCATGTGAATTGAGTATCCATATTCTCCTTATTATGTGCATATTTTTTGTTGAATTCTTGTTTAAATAAATAAATGAGTTTTCTTTATTATGTCCCTCATGATTTATATGCATTTATGAAGAATTGTTTAAATTGCTCCATGAGATGCCTAATTGAGCATGCCTTGATGTGATCTTGATGTTGCATGATTATGATTTTGAGAGAAATAGTATAGTGAGCCTATAAATGTTGTAATGAACATGATATGCTATGGAGAAGGGAGTTCCTCCAAAGAAATGAGAAATGGTCAAGTTTTGTGCATATTGAGTGGTAGATGATATTCCTACTTCCTTGAATTGCATGAAAGTCTTGTTGTAATGCTTTTTATGTAGAGTTGATGTTTCCTCCTTGCTATGTGCGGTAGTAATAATATTACATTCTTGTTGTGGGCTGCTAGTACTAGAGTCTTTAGTCTTCAATGCTTGAAGTGTCATTTGAGGACGAATGTTCCCAAGTGGGGGATATTGTAAT
The DNA here is from genome assembly GCA_036250505.1 of Solanum acaule. Taxonomy (NCBI): domain Eukaryota; kingdom Viridiplantae; phylum Streptophyta; class Magnoliopsida; order Solanales; family Solanaceae; genus Solanum; species Solanum acaule. Next base: position 11,416 of record JAJOOR010017606.1, read on the forward strand.
GCCCCTCAAAATGAAATACGATAATTAGAACTTCACATACGTGTTAGTAGTTGACAAACTTGTATAAATATTTGAAAATGAGTTTATAAGTCAGTTTAGTTGAGTTTGAAGTCAAACGTCAAAGAGACATTCAAGACGTTTGGAAACTAGTCTTCTACGTGTTGCTGTGTTCTAGTATGTTGTTCATGTTTTTATGTGTTGTTTGGAGTCAAAAATCAGTGAAGCTGACCCTAGTGTCTTAATAAATGTCTTTAGGTTCAAAACGTTCGGGTACGATGCGTCGGGGTCACCCTAAGGGGCCCCAAGGAGGACCCCAACCCGTGGCTTAGCAAGCTGACAAGGCAGCTTGAAAATACACTTGGAGGGAGCATGTCCGCGACACGGACTAGCTCCACCAACGGCCAAAAATCTTGGTCCGTGTTGCGAACTCCTCTGTCTCAGAATTTAATTTTTAGAAACTAGCGGGAACACCTCCGCGTCGCGGACTTGTTTCCCGATGAAATCTGCGAAAATAAAACTCAAGTTTGACTTGTTTAAAAAGGTCCAACTAAGTGAGGGGTAGTTTGGGGAATTATTATAAATGGTTATTCTACCTATTTTAGGGTATTTTGAGTGGATAAAACCCCAAAACCTAGAGTTGGACCTCATTATTCCAATTGAACTTTCCCTCTCAAATAAACTCTCTCTAGAACTCAATGGAAGACATCTTTGAAGCTTCAAGCTAGGGGATGGGTTCCTACTGATTTCTCTTCCAATTTCTAAGGAAATTAATCACAAAGGTATGGGGATTTTATCTTTGATTCTCCTTTCAATCAAAGAGCCAAATCAAAGTGATTTCAATGTTTTTCAAAAACACTAAAAACCCCGAATTTGAATTCTAAGCTTGGGTTCTTGCATGAAAGTACTTCAAATGATGTTTTATGTTAATATTGATGGTTTTAAGGTCAAAAACTCTATGAACCCTTGCATATCTTGAAACCCTAATTTGGGTCTAAAGTGGGTCTATTGATTATTAGCTAATAATGTGATATTAATGTGTATATTGTTATGGGCTATTGATTTATGTATTATTCTATATTGAACTATGAGGAATTGATGGTGAATTGTGTTATATTGGATGTTGACCTTGAATGGGCAATTTTGACCTAAGGTATATGATGATATTGAAATTGTGATTAGATTATTTGGTTCTATTATTATATATATGTGTAGTAGATGTTAGAATTGTGATGTTTGATCCCTTTGAAAGTGGGGAGGTGTTTACTTTATAAACATGTTGCGATCGTGGCCTTTTAGGCAAAGTTGGATGATTAATGTGTTAAGTAATGTTGATTATGTGAAGGAAATATGATATGATGTGAATTCTGTATGGTCTAACAGCATGAAAGGTGACCTAGTAAAGAATGAATAAAAGAATGGGAGTTAATGCTAATGAATGAAAGTTGGGTCTATTGTAAGGATAGTCTTATAAAGTACTCCTTTAAATGAATGGAGTTTCTAGATGAAAGGTTTTCTCATCTTTGAATCCAAGAGCTTCCTTAAGATGGGTGCCCCTTCGTTAGTTGCATGTTGGAGTCTTATGTTAATTGAGTATCCATATTCTCCTTATGATATGCTTATTTTTGTTGAATTATTGTTTAAATAAATAAATAAGTTTTCTTGATTATATCCCTCATGATATATTTGTATTTATGAAGAATTGTTTAAATTTCTCCATGAGATGCCTAGTTGAGCATGCCCTGATGTGATCTTGATGTTGCATGATTATCCTTTCGGGAAAAATACTATGATGAGCCTATAAATGTAGTAATGAGCATGATTTGCTATGGAGAAGGGAGTTCCTCCAAAGAAATGAGAAATGGTCAAGTTTTGTGCATATTGAGTGGTAGATGATATTCCTACTTCTTTGAATTGCATGAAAGTCTTGTTGTAATGCTTTTTATGCAGTGTTGATGTTTCCTCCTTGATATGTGCGATAGTAATGATATTACATTCTTGTTGTGGGCTTCTAGTCCTAGAGTCTTTACTCTTTAATGCTTGAAATGACATTCGAGGACGAATGTTCCTAAGTGGGGGATATTGTAACGCCCCTCAAAATGAAATACGATAATTAGAACTTCACATGCGTGTTAGTAGTTGATAAACTAGTATAAATAGTTGAAATTGAGTTTATAAGTCAGTTTAGTTGAGTTTGAAGTCAAACGTCAAAGAGATGTTCAAGACGTTTGGAAACTAGTCTTTTATGTGTTGTTGTGTTCTAGTATGTTGTTCATATTTTTATTTGTTGTTTGGAATCTAAAATCATTGAAGGTGACCCTAGTTTCTTAATAAATGTCTTTAGGGTCAACACGTTCGGGTACGATGCGCCGGGGCCACCCTAAGGGGCCCCAAGGAGGACCCCAATCTGTGGCTAAGCAAGCTGCAAAGGCAGCTTGAAAATACACTTGGAGGGAGCATGTCCGCGTCGCGGACTAGCTCCACCAAGGGCCAAAAATCTTGGTCCGTGTCGCGAACTCCTCTGTCTAGAAATTAAATTTTTAGAAACTTGCGGGAAGACCTCCGCGTCGCGGCCTTGTTTCCCGACGAAATCTGCGAAAATAAAACTCAAGTTTAACTTGTTTAAAAAGGTCCAACTAAGTGAGGGTTAGTTTGGAGAATTATTATAAATGTTTATTCTACCTATTTTAGGGTATTTTGAGTGGATAAAACTCCAAAACCTTGAGTTGGACCTCATTATTCCAATTGAATTTTCCCTCTCAAATAAACTTTCTCTCTAGAACTCCATGGAAGAGATCTTTGAAACTTCAAGCTAGGGGATGGGTTCCAACTGATTTCTCTTCAAATTTCTAAGGAAATTAATCACAAAGGTATGGGGATTTTATCTTTGATTCTCCTTTCAATCAAAGAGCCAAATTAAAGTGATTTCAATGTTTTTCAAAAACACTAAAAACCCCGTATTTCAATTCTAAGTTTGGGTTCTTACATGAAAGTACTTCAAATGATGTTTTATGTTAATATTGATGGTTTTAAGGTCAAAAACTCTATGAACCCTTGCATATCTTGAAACCCTAATTTTGGGTCTAAAGTGGGTCTATTGATTATTAGCTAATAATGTGATATTAATGTGTAGATTGTTATGGGCTATTGATTTATGTATTGTTCTATATTGAACTATGAGGAATTGATGGTGAATTGTGTTATATTGGATGTTGGCCTTGAATGAGCAATTTTGACCTAAGGTATATGATGATATTGAAATTGTGATTAGATTATTTGATTCTATTATTATATATATGTGTAGTAGATGTTAGAATTGTGATGTTTGATCCCTTTGAAAGTGGGGAGGTGTTTACTTTATAAACATGTTGCGATCGTGGCCTTGTAGGCAAAGTTGGATGATTAATGTGTTAAGTAATGTTGATTATGTGAAGGAAATATGATATGATGTGAATTCTATATGGTCTAAGAGCATGAAAGGTGACCTAGTAAAGAATGAATAAAAGAATGGGAGTTAATGCTAATGAATGAAAGTTGGGTCTATTGTAAGGATAGTCTTATAAGTACTCCTTTAAATGAATGGAGTTCCTAGATGAAAGGTTTTCTCATCTTTGAATCCAAGAGCTTCCTTAAGATGGGTGCCCCTTCGTTAGTTGCATGTTGGAGTCTTATGTTAATTGAGTATCCATATTCTCCTTATGATATGCATATTTTTGTTGAATTATTGTTTAAATAAATAAATGAGTTTTCTTGATTATATCCGTCATGATATATTTGCATATCTGAAGAATTGTTTAAATTGCTCCATGAGATGCCTAGTTGAGCATGCCCTGATGTGATCTTGATGTTGCATGATTATCCTTTCGAGAGAAATAGTATGATGAGCCTATAAATGTTGTAACGAGCATGATTTGCTATGGAGAAGGGAGTTCCTCCAAAGAAATGAGAAATGGTCAAGTTTTGTGCATATTGAGTGGTAGATGATATTCCTACTTCCTTGAATTACATGAAAGTCTTGTTGTAATGCTTTTTATGTAGTGTTGATGTTTCCTCCTTGATATGTGCGGTAGTAATGATATTACATTCTTGTTGTGGGCTGCTAGTCCTAGAATCTTTGCTCTTTAATGCTTGAAATGACATTTGAGGACGAATGTTCCTAAGTGGGGGATATTGTAACGCCCCTCAAAATGAAATACGATAATTAGAACTTCACATGCGTGTTAGTAGTTGATAAACTAGTATAAATAGTTGAAAATGAGTTTATAAGTTAGTTTAGTTGAGTTTGAACCAAAACGTCAAAGAGATATTCAAGACGTTTGGAAACTATTCTTTTACGTGTTGTTGTGTTCTAGTATGTTGTTCATATTTTTATTTGTTGTTTGGAATCTAAAATCAGTGAAGGTGACCCTAGTTTCTTAATAAATGTCTTTAGGGTCAAAACGTTCAGGTACGATGCGCCGGGGCCACCCTAAGGGGCCCCAAGGAGGACCCCAATCTGTGGCTAAGCAAGCTGCAAAGGCAACTTGAAAATACACTTGGAGGGAGCATGTCCGCGTCGCGGACTAGCTCCACCAAGGGCCAAAAATCTTGGTCCGTGTCGCGAACTCCTCTGTCTAGAAATTATATTTTTAGAAACTTGCGGGAACACCTCCGCGTCGCGGACTTGTTTCCCGACGAAATCTGCGAAAATAAAACTCAAGTTTAACTTGTTTAAAAAGGTCCAACTAAGTGAGGGGTAGTTTGGGGAATTATTATAAATGGTTATTCTACCTATTTTAGGGTATTTTGAGTGGATAAAACCCCAAAACCTTGAGTTGGACCTCATTATTCCAATTGAACCTTCCCTCTCAAATAAACTCTCTCTAGAACTCCATGGAAGACATCTTTGAAGCTTCAAGCTAGGGGATGGGTTCCTACTGATTTCTCTTCAAATTTCTAAGGAAATTAATCACAAAGGTATTGGGATTTTATCTTTGATTCTCCTTTCAATCAAAGACCCAAATCAAAGTGATTTCAATGTTTTTAAAAAACACTAAAAACCCCCAATTTCAATTCTAAGCTTGGGTTCTTGCATGAAAGTATTTCAAATGATGTTTTATGTTAATATTGATGGTTTTAAGGTC
>JAJOOR010017607.1:0-17991 GCA_036250505.1 Solanum acaule
TAGCTTGGATTGAAAAATAGTACCCTTCCTTGAGTAGCTTGGACTTGCATAGAAAGGTGCTTTCCATCATAGCTTGGTCTAGCATAATGGGGTTCTTTTCCTTGGTAGCCTTGAATTGGTGAATCGTTATCCTTCATGAGTAATGATGTGTCTTGGACTAGAAAAGAACTACTCTTCCATGACTAGTATGAACATGAGGGACTAATCCCTTATTCATAGTAGCATAGTATGATGAAACAAGATTTACTTCAAGGAGGTATTGTAAGTATGTTTAGATATGAGATTGACTATATGATGATAGCTTAACTTGGATTGTTAATTGAGTTGCTTTCCTTGACGTGTATGTTCAGAGGTGGATGACCTATGCAAAGAGTAAGAACACGTTGAGGTTACTTGAGAAGTGTTCCTCTTATGTTATGAGGATCTATTATGTGCATTGAATATGCTTATGATTTATGTTGATGTCTCTTATGATTATGGTATATGTCTTATGTTGACTAATGCCTATGTTATGCTTATGTTGATGATATATGCTAGACATAATATTTAGTACATGTTTGTACTAACGCATAATCTTGCCTACATTCTTATCAAAAGTAGAGTCCGACAATATTGACTTCCATCCCCGTGGCTAGGTTCATAATAGAGCAAAGAGTGAAGATTTGGTGAGTCCTCATAGCATCGAGGATTTGATCACATTTCCTTTATGTCTTTTTATTTTTTAGAACTATTGTATGGGTTGTGTCCCAAGACTATTCAAGTATTAGATGGTTTGAGACAAGGTTAAAGACTTTCGCTTCGTTTTATGAAACTTTGAATGTAATAGAACCTGTTTTAAAATTCCGCACCATTTTCTATTATCTTATGTTATGAAAGCTAAGTGGCTTGTATGAGGCCTCTCGGGGTCTTGTACGTCATGTTACGTCTAGGGTGTTGACCTGGGCCGTGACAAACTTGATAATCCAAGCACAAGGTTTAGAATGGTTCTAGAATGTCTCAAACCATGTCTAGTAGATTCTTGTTCATAAGTGTGAAGCGCGCCACATTTATGAATGAGAGGCTACGAGATGTTTAGGAAACTTCACTTCTTCATTCTCTAAGTCGTGCCATAGATTTTAACTCTATTAGATCTTTCTCCTTATCCGTGCCCGATGGTTTTCAGGATATGGCTACTACAAGGAATAATGCTGGAAAGAATGAGGAAGACAATGAGGATCAATAAGTTCCTCCCCAAACTCCTCCTCAAGCTCCAAATGACCCTTAGGATGAGAATGTAAAAAATGTGGAGGTTAGGTCGGCTTTTCAAATATTGGCTCAAGCCATGATGGCACAAGTCAATAGAGAGGTGGTAGCTCCCGTGAACCCAAATGTGGGTACGACGGCGTCAAGAGTAAGGAATTTTATGAGGATGAACCCTCCAGAGTTTTATGGGTCAAAATTGAGGAAGATCCTCAAGAGTTTATAGATGAGGTCTATAAGGTGTTAGACATTATAGGAGTTACTTCTGGGGAAAAGGTAGAATTGGCCACTTACCAACTCAAAGGGGTTGCTCAAGTTTGGTTTAATCAATGGAAAGAGGCTAGACCGGTAGGAATGGGTCCCATAGAGTGGGAAAGGTTCAAAAGTGCTTTTCTAGATAGGTTCTTCCCTCTAGAGATGAGAGAGTCTTTGTTGCTTGAGTTCATTAACCTTAGGCAAGGTAATACGAGTTTTAAGGAATATGCATTGAGGTTTACTCAATTGTCTAAGTATGCTCCATCATTAGTGGCCAACCCTAGATCAAGAATGAGTAAGTTTGTATCAGGGGTGTCCGATTTAGTAATGAAAGAATGTCGTACCGCCATGCTCATTGGTGACATGGATATTGCTCGTCTTATGACTCATGTTCAACAAATTGAAGAGGCAAAACTAAAAGGGAGAGCTAAGGAGAAAAAGAGGTCTAGAAATAATGATGGTGATTCCTCTCATGTAAGATCCAATGGACATGATTGTCCTAAGAATCGACAAATGTTTTCCAGACAAGATTCCTCCAATGCTCCTAAGTATAATGAAGATAGGGTGTCTAACCCTAAACCGCAAGGAATTAGTAGTGAATCCCTATGGCCTACTTGTGCTAGATGTAGAAAGAGACATGAGGGTAGATGTTTAGCCAGTATAGAGGGTTGCTTTAGTTGTGATGAAAGTGGCCACAAGATGAGAAATTGCCCAAAGATGAGGGCTAAGGGAAGAGAGAGTAAATAAGTTGCTCCTAGTGGTTCGGATGCGAATGCTCCAAGGCAAAATAGGTTTTATGCTCGCCAAGCTAGAGGTGAACAAAAGTGTCCTCCGCATATGACTACCTATCTGTGTTTTATGCTTTATTAGGTTCCGGTGTTGCTTGTCTTTTGTGAGTTGATAGGACTTGATATGCTAGACTTTGATATTGTCTTTAGTATAAATAGGTTGCATTATTGATTTGTTTTATAGATTGTAGAACCCAATATGGTCATTATGAGTTTTGAGTATGTTGTTGGGTTTAATATCATCTTGTGTGATGGATGTGAAAGCTTAGTGATAACTTGATTCGACCTTAGAATTAAAGGGTGTGGTGCTTAGAAATTCCATTTAGTCTTTCTCCCAAGGGGGAGATGGTGTGCTTAGAAAGCAAGGTCGTTTAGTGTTCTTGATGTTCATGATATGGGTTGCTTGAATTCCTCTCCTTTGAAAGGTGTAATGTGATTGGGAAGTTTAATCCTTGTTTTCTAGGCCTATATGAGATCTTAGACCGGCAAGTTAAGAAATAGAAAAATAAGAAGTTTCTACCATGAAAGTGTTATGGAGTGATATTTTAGTGAGGGTTTTAAGTTGAGGGTTCTATTTGGGAGGCCGAGGCCAATAAGATGTCTCGATGTCCCCATCATTTTTCCTTTTATTACCCCTTTAGATTGAGATGAAGAGTTCCTCTTGGTTTGTTCCTTGTTTGATGTCATGTGTGTTTTATGTGTTCTCCATGATTTCCTTATGTACAAGCATGTTCATAAAAAGCTTATAAAGAAAATGAGTTTGCATGATAGATTTTCCTCATGTTGTAGTGTATTGAATAAGAGTTTCCTAGAGACTTCATGAGATGAGTTTTGAAACATGCCCTATCTTGGAGTTGAGATAATCCTCTTTGGATGTATGTTATGAGTATAGATTGCATATAGGCTCCATGAGATTGTGTTGAGCATGCTTTTAGCTTGGAGATGGTAAGTTCCTCTTTGAACATGAGAAATATTAGAACTTTATGCGTTTAAGGTTGTTAGATGTAGTTTACCTTTCCTGTGATGCATTAAACATGTTTAGCTTAGAGTTGACGATTCCTCTTTGGTTGTGTGCATTTATATGTGTTGCATGCATGCTAGGTTACTAGTCTTGAGTCGTCTCCTTTAAGAAGTGCCTAGAGTGCCATCCGAGGACGAACGTTCCCAAGGGATAGATATTGTAACACCCCGTATATGAAATAGGGAAGCTTAACAATTTTCAGAACTTCCAAGAGTCACCCACGAGGTCTATCCACGACCCGTGGTTGGACACACGCCTCGTAGGGAGCCTCGTGGATAAGCAACCTAAGAATCCGCCTAAGGCAGTAACTACGGCCAGGACCCATGCCCCGTGGATGGGTCCACGGCTCGTGGTTGGGCTCCGTAGGTCCATGGCTCAAGTTCATATTCTCTGAACCAAAATCACGACTGACCAGGACGGACTATAGGTCCATCCACGGTCAGTCAGCGTGGTCTCGTTGGTGGGCAGTAGAGACGGTTAAGTGGAGGACATAAGGGTGCTTTCTGGATTTGATTAGATTTAAGTGGTGTCGTTTTACCCTAGTCTAAACCACCTATATAAGTACTTTGGACCCCTAATTCAAGTCATTTAAGTCATTCTCTCAAACTCACCAAAAGAATTGAGCTCCTCTCAAATATTCTCTCTCTAGAAAGTGAAGAAGAAAAATAAGAGGGTCAAGCTAGGTCAAATCAAGTCTCCATTCTTCCAAGTTTTGTGAGGGCTTTGTAATCAAGGTATGTTGGCTTATTCATCCATGGAGACCTCTAAAATTCCACAATTTGAAGAAGAATTACCCAAGTTTAGTTAGGGTTTCTTCCAATGTTATGGGTTATGATGAATGTTGATCCAATTGAGTGGATTATAGTTGTTTATGGTAGAATTTTGTATGATTATAGGATGAATTTACATGTACCCATGACTAACCCTTGTTTCTAACCTAGAATTGATGTAATTGGGTTTTATGCCATGAAAGGAAAAAATTTAGGATTTAGATGTAATCTTCTAAGATTGATGAGATACAGTGTAAATTGCTTGAGAGTAAAGCATATAGACATGAATTGAATTAGATTAAAGTAGCATGATGAATTATGATTAAGTAATGCTTGAGATTAAGCCTATATGATGAGATATGATTAGAATTGCTTAAGAATGAAGCATGTGATTAGAATGTCTTGAGATATAGGCATAAGTGATGATTATGAGAGGTGTTGCTTTAAGAAGTAAGGCTTGTAGTTATGAATGTTGATTGCTAGGGCTTTAAGAGTAAATCTAATATGATGAATTATGAATGACTAGGGCTTTGAGAGTAAAGCTTATATGATGAATGTTAATTGTAGATAGGATTGTTGTGGAAAGATTTACCCACATAATCTATATTAGAAATGTATGAGATTATGCATGTTCTTATAGAACCTATGTAAATACTTTAAGAACACTTTGAGAGTAAAGTGTCAATGATTATGATCTTGATGGTGTGTTGCTTGAAAGGACATTCTCATGAACACATAATGAACATGATGTGAAAGGTTTACTCACATAAATGATTCTAGGTTGAAAGGCTTGCTCACCTAAAATGAATCAAAGCATGTATGAACTATGATAACTTGAAGTAGTGATGTGATATCCCTTCATGAATAGCTTGACTTGGTAAGACAAGACCATGTGTGGTAGCTTGAGATAGTAGAACTCATGGATAGCCTTGGATTGAGAAATCGTACCCTTCCAATGTTGCTTGAACTAGTATGAGAGTATGCTTGCATGATAGCTTGACTTTGTGAGGCCAAACCACTTCATTATAGCTTGGATTGAAAAATAGTACCCTTCCTTGAGTAGCTTGGACTTGCATAGAAAGGTGCTTTCCATCATAGCTTGGTCTAGCATAATGGGGTTCTTTTCCTTGGTAGCCTTGAATTGGTGAATCGTTATCCTTCATGAGTAATGATGTGTCTTGGACTAGAAAAGAACTACTCTTCCATGACTAGTATGAACATGAGGGACTAATCCCTTATTCATAGTAGCATAGTATGATGAAACAAGATTTACTTCAAGGAGGTATTGTAAGTATGTTTAGATATGAGATTGATTGTATGATGATAGCTTAGCTTGGATTGTTAATTGAATTTCTTTCCTTGACGTGTATGTTTAGAGGTGGATGACCTAAGCAAAGAGTAAGAACAAGTTGAGGTTACTTGAGAAGTGTTCCTCTTATGTTATGAGGATCTATTACGTTCATTGAATATGCTTATGATTTATGTTGATGTCTCTTATGATTATGGTATATGTCTGATGTTGACTAATGCCTATTTTATGCTTATGTTGATAATATATGCTAGCCATCATATTTAGTACATGTTTGTACTAACGCATACTCTTGCCTACATTCTTATCAATTGTAGGGTCTGGTGATATTGACTTCCATCCCCGTGGCTAGGTTCATAGTAGAGCAAGGAGTGAAGATTTGGTGAGTCCTCATAGCATCGAGGATTTGATCACATTTCATTTATGTCTTTCTTTTATGTTTTGAACTATTATATTGGTTGTGTCCCAAGACTATTCAATTATTAGATGGTTTGAGACAATGTTAAACATTTCTGCTTCGTTTTATGAAATATTTGATTGTATTGGAAAATGTTTTAAATTTCCGCTCCATTTTCTATTATCTTATGTTATGAAAGCTAAGTTGCTTATATGAGGCCTCTATGGGTCTTGTACGCCATGTTCCATCTAGGGTGTACCATTGGATCGTGACATTGAGTTTTCATTGATAATAGTTTGAGGATTGATTATGTTCAATATCAATGTCTTGCACAATACTCACTACAACAAATTTGTCCTAAGGCAACATCAATTCTAGGCAATACTTGAAAAGTGTTGTCATAAGGATCTGCAGAAATGCTTTCGAGGCATGGCCTTTGGACAAGGCTTTTGTCCGCAAAAATATTGGCAACACTTATAAAGCATGTTCTTTAGTAGTATAGACTACACTTTAGAAGTGTTGCCAAATCAATATATAATTGGCAACGCCTAATTATACATATAACTATACTATTAAAGTGTGCTATTTTTATAAATATAAATACAACACTTTATAAGCATGCCCTTATAATTCTAATAAAATTCACAAAAATAATAATACTTCACTCCATGTATCTGATTTCCCCCCAATTTTTTAAGAGGGTGTTTGGATTGGCTTAAAAGTTGGTCAAACCTATTTTTACGTCATTTTTTGACTTCTGAAAGTATTTGGTAAATATAAAAATAATTTTAGAATATGTCAAAAGTGACTTAAAATAAGTTAGGAAGTGCTTGACAAGATTACAAATAACTTAAAATAATTTTGAAATGACTTAAAATAAGTGAAAAGCCAAAAGTAGGTCTCCCTCCACTTTTTATTTTTTGACTTAAAGTCATTTCAGTTTGATTTTTTATTTTTGACTTAAAAACTACTTTTTAAGCCAATTCAAATGATCTCTAAAACAAAAAACTCAAAAGTCAGTATGCCTATTTTTCTACAATCTATATATATATATATATAATAATAAATCTAGATATAAACAAGGTGATGTGGCACCTCTCTATGGCCTCCATTCCTATTTATCTATTTTCTCCTTTTTTTGGGCATTCTTTAGTTTTTATCCTCATTTTAAATTTAGTTATTATTTATATATAATTAATGTTTTATTGTAAATATATTATATTAATGTGGATGTCCATAACTTCAAGTTATAATTTCACCATTATGTGTAATAATACTCACATCTCCACCATCTTCTTATTTATATTCTACACCCCTTGGTCTTCCCACAATCTCAAAAAATAATATCATGTTTATTGATACCTCTTTGTATGCCTCTTTATAACAATATAAATAGAGGTCTTGAGATTATGTTATGCACTTGAAGATTTGGGAAACACTTGAATAAACTTGGAAGAATAAGAAAACTCTCTCTTGTCTCTACATTTCTTGTCTATTCTCGCACTTATGTTATTTCTCTTTTTAGTAGGATTTTTGAATTTAAAACTATTTGTCTCTTTAAAACCTTTCAGTTCGCGCTCTATTCAGCGGAGTAAGTCATGCCCGCCGAACCACTCGGCAATGCGCTGAGTGGTATTTTGGCTCGCCGAGTTTTACAAAACTCCCATCAATTTGGGAGTTCAAGCAGCAGACAAAGTCGGGCTCGCCGACTGAGATTTTAGCTCGTTGAGTTTTACAGAATTCCCCATCAAGCTGGGTGATTCCAACGGCGGTCCAAGTCGGGCTCATCGACTTCTTCGGCGAGTCGCCAGCCGGACTTTTAGCTCACTTAATTGCCCATTTTCCAACACTTTTCACTTTTTAACCTACAAAATCAACACATGTTATTAAAAAACAAATTTTAAAACATCAAACACTTGGGTTGCCTCCTAAGAAGTGCCTAATTTAATGTCGTAGCACGACGAAAATACCAATTCAAGCTTAATTTTTGGGGTTGGCCATCGTATCACTAGGCAGCCCCCCTTTTGGCCTTGGGTTCAAATGAGATGAAATTTGCCCATTTGCGTCTCCAGCTGTTTAATAGAGACTGAATGAGAAGTCACCGTCTGATTGAGAGTTGAGACATCCTCTTTCATTTCTTTCAACACTTTATCCAACCCTTCAACCTTATTGAGAATGTGTGCAAGCATGTCTTCTGTACGAAAGTTCTCTAGGTCAGCTCTTTGTTGTTTAGGCTTTTGGCGTTCATGAGGTGGGAAATATCTTTCCCTTTCACCATCTCTTTCCTTCCAACTGCATTACGATCACGCCATTCCCTGTCACGGTCTCTCCATCCATCATCTCTATTCTAACCCAAATTTCCACCCAACCTTGGATAGTTTGAACGAAATCTTCCTCCTTGATTTGCAAGGAAGTTCACTTCCTCATTGTACAACGCCTCAAATTGCGCTTCATCGGGGTTTGCCCCACCAACACCAACAAAATTTACACTCTTCAAACAACTACCCATCACATTTTTCGCCAAGATATCCAGTTGGGTCATCATTTTGGCCATGTTTTGGTCTCTCTCTTGATCCTTCTTGATTTTCTCTTTTGTCATCCTAAAAGTGAGAGGAGACATTTGGTCCTCACGAGTGTACCATGCTCTATTTATCTTGGTCATGCCATCAAGGAGTTGAGACGCTACTTCATAAGGTTGTTGCATTATACCTTCGGGAATAAGTTGATCATCAACTCCTTTGTCCACCGAGTCAAGACTCCTATAGAAGTATTGTAACAATATATGGTTTGGCAGTCCGTGAGTCGAATTGAACTACCAACTTCTTAAATCTGAGCCACATCTCATGGATTGGTTCACCCTCCAAGCATTTGAAACCTTGGATACTATCTCTGACTGTCATCATCTTTGATGGGGGGAAAGAATCTCACATTGAACGTTGTGGTAAGTTCATCCCAAGAGGTGATTGAGTCCCTCGACAACTCAGCTAACCATTTGGTAGCTTCACCCATCAAAGAGAATGGAAACAACCTGAGACGGACTGATTCTTGTGATATGTTCTTGAATGAGAACAGACCACAAACATCCACGAAGTTCTAATATGCTCATGGGGGTCTTCATGGGCCAGCCCTCTATATAATCCTTTCATTTGGAGGAGTTGTAGCATCATGCTAGTAACATGGAAGATGACATTCCCTTCAACAGGAGGTAGACGTATTGCACCAACACCACCCAGTTGAATTAGGTCACTCACATCATTCAGATTTCCAATCGTCTTGGTGGCCCACTTGGCTACCATTACTCCCGTTCACGCTCATCTCTTCCTATGTTCAACACAAACCAACAAAAACACAAACAAAAGTAAGTCGATTCAACTATAACACACAAAGATTACAATTCAACTTTAATAATAAAATTCTAAACAACACCACTCCTAGGGAGCGGCGCCATTTTCGATAAACACTCAACCACACCTCATCCAATACTAGGTGTGGGCGATCGTAATCTAGTATAAAGCCCAACGAAAGGTTGGGGTCGAACCCACAAGGAGCAGTACGTGTTCAAATTCAATTATGAAGTGCAAATGTGGTCTAATCAGTTATAGGAATAGAAATTATCAAAAACATGTAGCTAAATTAAAAGGGGTGGCAACAAATATCAAATGGGGGGATTGGTTTGTCAATTAACAACTAAAACAAGATTAAGAGGAATTCTCAGGGTTTGATCGTTTATAAGCTAATTACGATATATGGGTAATTGAGATTTAATAATAACTTTCTGAAACATTGTGGGTAGGCTGGACTTTAAGTGCAATAGTTTTCTCTTGAACAACTAGTACGATTCAGGCGATTTCTCTCGAACATCGACAAGCTTGACAAGATAAACAACCCGCAACCTTAATGTATCCACTCTCTGGAGCTACATAGGTATAATTGGGTTTATGATTCAATCTCTCGAGCTAAACCCATATCAACCCAATACCTACAATCATTACTCAAAAGCGTTGGTTCTAAAACCTCTCTCTCTCAAGCAAGCCAAGAACTCTATGCTAGAATTGCATTAGCAACTACAATCCATAGATTAAAACACAACAAATGATTAAACCCAAATTAAAACAACAATTTCATCATTAAACAACAAAACCCATAAGGTAATTAGATAAATAATCACATGATCACACCCCAAGAATTGGGGTTTTAGCTACACATCATAAAAATAGAGAAACGATTACCAATTACACTAGCCATGATCTGGGTAAAGGTTCCCAAGTCTTTAGAATGGTCCAAATTGCTCAAATTCAAAAACCCACTTGCAAATCCTCAAGTTAAACCTCAAAAGTCTACAATGGAAGCTCAAAAACTAAGAGAAAAACTCAAAAGTTTGAACTCTGGAAATCAGAACCGGAAGAAGCTCTTCAAATTTCATTTCAAAATTCAATTTATAGTTGTTTAATTTTTGGCCTAAAAGGTCATTGGGCAAGGTAAGTCGGGCATCGCTGAACAGGTCGGTGATCCACCCTTTGCTCCCTTCTATCGCTGGTCTGCATTGGCCAACAGTCTTCAAGGTTTTGTGACCTTAGGCAATTGAGGTTGCCATCGCGGAGTCAGTCGGTGATCCGTCGACCGCCCATTTATGTCGCCAAGTTGGTTTTTCACCAGGGCTGGCACGCTGGAACTTTAGGCGAGCTAAAGAGCCACTTAGCGGTTCGCTGAGTGGTCTTGGCGATCACCAGGATCGCTTTTCTCCACTTCTTCAACTTGTTTGCTCATTTTTGCCCAGTAGTGTCCTTGCCTTGCTCCTTAGCCTTAAATGCTGTAAATCAACACTTTAACATCAGTTTAAAGCATAAATTAGTCATTTGAGGAGACTAAAACTATCAAAACAAAGCCCTAAATGAGTCGAAATCTCGGACTCATCACAAGTCCAAAATTCCACTTAAGTCCATATTAGTTCTACGAGACCACCCTATGACCTGTGGAATCAACCACGACCCTTCAAACCCTTATCTTAGACTATGCTCTCAATCAATTTATCTGAATCAATCCTATGGATATGTTCTATGACATGTCAGACTTCCTACGCTTCATCATGTTCGCTCGTAGGTCAAATATCATAAACATGAAATTTTCCAAACTCAACTCTAGGTTTTACGATTTCCTTCCTACGGCCCGTAGAACTTCCTACTTGCCCTTAGGTCAGTCTGGTAGACAACCGTTTCAATAAATTTTCTGTAATTTTTCCTTTCTAACATAACTCTCGAATTTCTGAGGTGTTACATGAAACCAAACCTTAAAATCAAATTTAAGTTCACAAACTAACAATGTTCATGACATAATTTAGCCAAAATTAATCCAATAATCTAAGGTAGAAACCAAGAATTAATGCATTAAAGAAATAATTTGATTAAAAAAATAGAAATTCTTAACTCTGAACGAAGGCGACAATGATAGTGGATGCGACATGAATGAAAGAAATTGAAGGAGATCGAGCCACAACGGCAAAGAGGTGAAGAAAGAGATTTGGGTGGAGAAATGAAGAGAAGAAAAAAGAACAGAAATAGATTTATGAGAGACAAACTTTTACGGTTACAACTATATTTAGAGAAAAGCTAGACAACGTCGCTTTGTCCGTTGTTTTACTTTTATTGTTCTACCGTCGATTTGCGCTAAAATGGATGGACGCATACCACTTTGTCCGTCGTTTATTATTTTTAAAAGTAAGTAAACATTTTTTAAAATATTATATGTATATTACATTATAAATAAATTTATAAAAATAAAAAAATACAGTGTCCGTCATTTTATTTAAACAATTTTTTTTAAAAAGACGAACAAAGTGGTATTTATTAAAAATAAATATAAATTAACTTTAAATAATTTGGCGCAATTTTCAAACAAAAACGACGGACAAAGAGTCAATGTCTGTCGATTTTGTGAAAAAATAACAAAGTAACATATAGCGTATTGTTATCATTTTTTTTGGAGTTTTGTAGTATGTAACTTTTCTATCCATCATTTTTTGTCTCTTTTTAGTAGTGAGTGGTGGTGATGGGGGAGGAGGATGAGGAGGAGGTGATGATGGTAGCATAGGAGAAAATGATGGTAATGGAGGCGCACTAGCACAAGGAATGGGGACGACGACAACGCCCGAAGGGGTGGGAAGGGGATTGAGGGGGAGGGGTTGGGAGGGGAAGGTAGGGAGTTTGAGAAAATAATAAAATTTGAGGGTTAAAATTAGTGTCATTACCACTAATGTTAAAATTATGACTTTTATTCAATAAATTAAGACTTGTGTCATTTTTTCTTAGCTTCAAAACTTTTTTTTGTCACCCTTAAACTGATTCCTAGAAAATCGGAGTGTTTTTATTAACTTACCCCTAATTTAGTGCCTTGAAAATAAGTGATTCTTTAATGGTGAAATACTATATGTATTAAAACAAAGGTAATTTTGAATGAATAGCAATTCCTTCTTGAAATCCTACCACATAACTTATTTTGAAACAAAATAAAAAAGTTAAAACATCACTTATTTAGAAATGAAGGGGGTATTTAATTTTAAAATTTTGTTTTAACTCAGATACACAAAAGTGAAACGGATGGGTAGTATAATATTCTATTTTGTTCCTTTTAGTTTTCAAGATAAAGTTTTGCACAATTCTTAAGAAAAAAAAAATCAATAGTGTAGTTTGACAATTATATTCGTTAATAATTATTTCGTTCCTATTTATATGTCGTCCTTACTAAAAATAGATGATCTTTAGCACTCCCTCCATTCCTTTTTATATTTCATTTCTTTCTATAAATAGTTGGTTCATAATACTTGTCATTTTCATAAAATCAATGCATAAATTACCATATTGTTCCTTTTTTACCCTTATGAGTTATTAGCTTTGAAAATATACATTTGACTAACTTAGAAAAGCTAAGTAAATTATTCATGTTCATTGGTTAAATTACTTAATCAAAATAAATTAATTAATATTTATTGATTGAAAACTTGAGTTCCAAAAAAATTAAATAAGGGCAGAATAGTAAACTTACTTAGTTTCTTAATGCACGTGAAATAAAAAATGGTAACATATAAATATAAATAGGAACGGGGGGAGTATTTGTCATTTCACAAAATCAATGAATAAATGACAAGATTCTTCATATTTACACTTTGAAAATTATTAGCCTTGAAAGTATACATTTGTTCAACATAGAAAAATTAAGTAATTAATTAATGTTCAATGGTCAAATCAGTTAATCATAGTAAATTAATTTATGTTCATTTATTGAAATTTGACTTCAAAAGAATACTAAATAATGATACATGGTAAATTTACCTAGTTTCTTTAGGGCCGTGAAACCTAAAAGTGTGACTTATAAAAAGGAACGAAGGGAGTAATTCTTTAATCTTTATCTACTTATGTTTCTCTAAATTTTAGAATAATTAATGATAAGGCAATGTTTGAAAAAAAAACCCATATCTATGACTCTGAGAGAGTAATAATAGCACTCTCCCATAAAATTAGTGTTTTAACATGTACTTTCTTTGTCTCATTTTATGTGACACTATTTTTTTAGTCCGTCCAAAAAAATAATAATTCTCTCTCTCTCTTTTTTTTTTTTTAATTCTTGATGAAATAATTTATATTTATGACCAAACAAGAATCTAAGAATTATTTTAGATAATAAACTTAAAATATATTTTTTGCTTAAGTCATGGTAATAACTATTCTCTCAGTTCCAATTTATATGACTTACTTTCCTCTTTAATCAGTACAAAAAAGAATGATACATTTCTATATAAAATAACAATTTAACTATAAAATATCTATTTTATCCTTAATGAAATAATTTACATTACACAAATTTCTATTATTTATTTTAGACCACAAATTTTAAAAATCTTTCTTTATTTCTTAAATTTGGTGCCGAATCAAAGTAGCTCATATAAAATGGGACGGAGGGAGTAATAGTTAAATGGTATCACATCAAATCAAATAAAAAAGGAGAGAGTAGGGTGTCATGGACTGATTAGTATTTCGAATGAACATCAATGGATTATATCAAAATTTTGTCTCTCTTGAAATCATCTTCAACATCAGTGAAACGAGGCAAACTGTTGCACCAGAAGATTGTTACTTTAGGGTTACAAAGCAATATTAACTTATCCAAGAATCTAATTAATTTATACATATCTTGCGAAGATTTCCATTCCGCTAAATTGGTTTTTCAAAATCTTGAGAATCCTCTTGATATCACTTTGTGGAATGGTCTCATTGCTTCTTATACTAAGAACCAATTGTTCAATGAAGCTCTTGACCTCTTTGACAAACTGTTGCAATTCCCATATCTTAAACCTGATAGTTACACATTTCCTAGTGTACTCAAGGCTTGTAGTGGTTTAGGAAATCTCCGATATGGTCAAATGATACATGCTCATTTGATTAAAACTGGGTTTTTATCAGATGTTGTTGTGGCAAGTTCGGTGATTGCCGTGTATGCCAAATGTGACTTGTTCGCTTATGCTATACAACTGTTTGATGAAATGCCTGAAAGAGACATTGCGTGTTGGAATACTGTCATTTCGTGCTACTATCAAAATGGGCAATTTCATAAAGCCCTTCAATTCTTTGACAAGATGAAAGATTTGAGATATATGCCTAATTCGGTTACTTACACAGCTGCAATCTCATCATGTGCGAGGCTTTTAGATATTGAAAGAGGGGAGACAATTCATCGGGAATTAGTAAATAATAAGTTTCTGTTGGATGGTTTTGTAAGTGCTGCTCTTGTCGACATGTATGGGAAATGTGGCCTTTTAGAGAAGGCTATAGAGATTTTTGAGCAAATCCCTGCCAAGAGTTTGGTTTCTTGGAACTCCATGATATCTGGGTACAGCTTGAGAGGTGATAGCAAATCATGCATTCAGCTTTTACAAAGGATGAACAAAGAAAACATGAAACCCTCTTCTGTGACTTTAAGTAGCTTATTAATGGCGTGCTCTAAATCTGCTCAACTGCAGCACGGGAAGTTTTTTCATGCATATATAATTCGAAATAACATACTATCTGATGACTTTCTTAATGCTTCACTTATTGACTTATATTTCAAATGTGGCAGAGTTGAGACTGCGCAAAACATCTTAAGTAAGATGGCAAAGAACAATGTGGAAGCATGGAATGTAATGATCTCTGGACATGTGTCAGCTGGCTACTACTTGGAGGCACTTGCCATTTATAATGACATGAAATTGGCAGGGATAAAGCCTGATGCAATCACTTTGACTAGTGCCTTGGTATCTTGTTCACAGTTGGCAGCCTTAGAACATGGCAAGGAGATCCACAAGTGTATCATTGATAATAAGTTGGAATCCAATGAAATTGTTATGGGATCGCTGCTTGATATGTATGCTAAATGTGGTGCAGTAAGTGAAGCTTTTAAAGTCTTTGATGAGTTGCCTGAGAGAGATTTGGTATCACGGACTACAATGATTGCAGCATATGGATCTCATGGCCAAGCTTTTGAAGCGCTTAAACTCTTTAATGAAATGCTGCATTCTAATGTAAAACCCGATAGAGTTGCATTCCTCACAGTAATTTCTGCATGTGCTCATGCAGGATTAGTGGATGAAGGTTACCAGTATTTTAATTTAATGGTCAGTGGTGATGGCATTCAACCGTCAGCTGAAGAGTACTCATGTCTAATTGACCTTCTTGGACGTGCTGGAAGATTGCGTGAAGCCTATGCAATTCTGCAGAGCAACCCGGACACCAGGGAGGATGTTGAGTTGTTAAGCACATTAGTTTCTGCATGCCATTTGCATGGGGAGTTAGAGATTGGAGAAGAAATTGCAAAGATGCTTACTCAAAAGGAAGAAGATGATCCATCCACTTGTGTTATTTTAGCAAAAATATATGCTTCGCAGAACAAATGGAATGAGGTACGCAAGTTGAGACTGAAGATGAAGGAGCTGGGGTTGAGGAAGAAACCTGGATGTAGTTGGATTGAAGTAGACAAGAGGATTCAAACATTCCTGGCAGATGATAAATCATTCCTGCTAGTAGACGATGTTTATCAATGTCTATCTTTAATAAATAGTGACATGGAAACCTATGAATGCTTAAGCATTGATAGCAAGAGAGATGGTAACTACTCAAAGCCAACTACTTGACCAAATCAATCTCCTTGCTCATAGACATAACTTTGTTTTTCCATAAAACGACAATCATATTTCTGCCTCTCACTGACAAACTGATCAGGATGACCATTTTCGGTCTCTTATGGACCTTCATCTCATAGTGGATAAGAGCAAGATCCTTCACATTCAAATTGACAGTTTTGAAATATTTAAGGTAAGAATTTATTTTTGTAGCTTTATGTATACATTCGTAAGAATGATAAGTGTTAATATTGTTACCATCCTATAATTGCATAGGTTGGACTCGTGAGAGACATCACTTCCACATGAGTTGGACAAGTTTTGTCTACCTTTCCTACTTCGTCTACTAGCCTTGTGGCAAAATGATGTAATTAACACAATTTGATGTAGCTCATGAAGAGTATGCATGTCTTGAGAAATTTTGAGGATCGAAAAGTATATGAAAACTGCCTAAGCTAGGGTTGTATTTTATATATCTTCAACAGAATGTTTAGTTTTGCGATGAAGTGAAAAATAGTTGTCTTAGTAAGTTGAAAATTTCAGCATTATGTGATATATGTTTGGCATTCTTTATCTCAGGTAGGATGTCTTGTTCGCAAGGTTCAGCTCTTAGAGGTGAGTTTGGAATGAACAGCCGGATATGTGTCAGAGCTTCTACATGGAGGCTCTTGATGCATACTGCCATGAAGGTGACTGAGGTAAGGAGATCCTATGTCTCCTTACCTCTTTGCCTTGGCTAGGGAATATTAAACAGATCATTGAAGCAACTTAGGCATGTGGCCTTCAAGTATCATCTAAAATGTGCCAACATGAAATTGGTGCATATTTTTGCTGCAGTGATGTACCATTCTGGATTTGAGAGAAACAGTTGAAGGTTTAATAAAGTAGCAAGGGAAGCACAAAAAGAATCATATTGCAGCTGCATATTGTGGGACATAGACGACTCAAGTGGAAGAGTATACTAGAAAAAGTTAATAGCTTTTCATGTTAAAAGAGTCCGAATTTTTGTTTGTACAATGGTTCAGACCCTTCCTAGAAGGTGTTGAGTTCATTAGTTTTATTAAGATAGTAGTCCTTTGATTGCAGCTCTTGTTATTTGTTTTTTTTTTTTTTTTTTGTAGGAACCAACTCTAGAGTCCAATGAGTTAGTCGTGTATATTGCCTATACTTTGGTGAAATAAAATTCAGAGTTTAACCAAAAAAAAAAAATTGTTGAGGGGGTACTGCTTGATATATATGCCATAAGTTGTGCTCTATACAAAAAAATCTCATTCAGAGATTTCTGGTGAAATTTTAATCTTGAAGCGCAGGCAGGTGAACGATATGTTAAAGAGTAAGGAGAAGTAGGAAGGAAATATAGACTAACCATCTGTGATATCGGAAACATCAAGAGGCTCCCCGGTTCTCAGTCAGCCTTTTCTTATTTATGAGGACGAGCCTTTCTTCACAACTTTTTAATGCATATGGATGAAGATGGACTAAAACTCATGGCATATGGATCTCAATTTAAAGCTCTTTAATGAAATGCTGCTATCTAATGTAATATCTGTACCGCACTCTGGTTGTTAATATTTTAATTTAATTAATGTGAAGCCTATATAGATCAGTGAGGGGAATTGATTTGTTAACATAATTATTTCCCGTGTATCATTTGCACAAGGAACTAAAGGTGGGAGAAAATGTGTTAAGTGACACCACTAGAGATGGGAGAAAATGTGTTGAAGTGATACTACCACCTAACACATTCTAGTTCTTAGTTCATTGGTCCGCGGCTGAGTTCAATTGTCAAAATCGAATCACTTAGGGTGTGTTTGGTATGAAGGAAAATGTTTTCCTAGAAAACAAGTAGATTTTTGACTTATTTTCTTATGTTTGGTTGGTGAATAGAAAATATTTTCCGGAAAAGATTTTTAGTGTTTGATTTATGAATGAACAATATTTTTGAGAAATATCTTTTATTTTTACTAGAGTAGAAAAAATAATTTTTGAAATTGAAAAATATTTTTTAAAAACAAACTTAAATTTTTGGGGGGTGGGGGGGGGGGGTGGGGGGGGGATGGTGGGG
>JAJOOR010017608.1:0-25083 GCA_036250505.1 Solanum acaule
ATCATTATCTTTTACTTGTATTATTTCCCTTAACACTTTTAATTCAAAAAATAAATCTAAACCATAAATATCAGAATAACTAGTACGTGTTAAAGAAAGTTCAAGGTTAAGACAATATTCTTTGGAATTCTCATCATCTAGTGATCTCAAAATTTACCACTAAATAAGAAATCAAAAATATTTCCATATGCTTCAATTGGTTCAAATCTATTCTGAAGTAAAAAAATAGTTTGATCTACTCTACATATACAAAACAATCAACTCTTAAAGATTCTTCAAGGGAATTTGTGATTTCGCTATCCATATTTTCATCAAATTGTTTTTTACGAAATTCAGGTTTATTTTCATCTCCTATACAATTTCCTTAGTAGAAATCATAACACTCATAGTACATATACATATATATATATATAATTTTAAAATAACATATATAAGTAATTGTTTTTTAAAAATGGGGCCCCCAAAATATATGGGCCCCAAGCGATGACTTTAGTGGCCTAGGGGTTAAGACGGCCATGTAATGCATCGTTACCTTAATATTTTCTTCTCCTTTTAACTTTATTTATCATTTAATAATCATCTTTCATCTTTTATCCTACCTTTTCATAAAGCTCTACCTTGTACCTTACTTTTCTTGTAGGTTTATCATTCAAAATATGGCTGTGTGACATTATGTAACGACGGAGAATGATACCATCTATCCAAACATTGTGTTCATTAGAACAATACAATATAATACAATACGATATATATATATATATATATATATATATTATGAATCAATATGTAACAACCATCCAAACAAAATGTTAAGAACACCCTTAAAATTTGAAAGCTAATCTATATTTATATCTTTTATATATATATATATATATATATATTTATATATAAAATAAAGGAGAATAGTTTGTAATATGGTTAAGCCAAGTGACAAATTAATGAAAAGTCACTTGGCAATTTTAAGACAGAGTTAATAAATATTCTAATATGAAAATACATTAGACTTTTAAAAAAGAACGATTTAAAAATAGAAACTCATAGGTAGAAGAATCCAAATTGAACTCTTACTATTTCATAAATTTGTCATTTTCAAATACTGTAATAGGTAGAAGAATCCTAAATGCACTCATACTATTTCATAAATTTGTCATTTTCAACTATTGTAAAATAAATAAATACATTTGAATTAATATTAAAATAGAAGATAAGAATATTTTAAAACAAAATTTAAAAAATATTCAAACATGAAAATACATTAGATTTTTCAAGTGAACGATTTTTTATTAGATTAAAAATAGAAACTCATAGGTGGAAGAATCCAAAATGAACTCTTATTATCTCATAAATTTGTCATTTTCAAATACTATAATAGGAAGAAGAATCCTAAATGAACTCATCTATTTCATAAATTTGTCATTTTCAAATATTGTAAAATAAATTTAAATACATTTGATTTGAATATTAAAATATAAGAGAGTAGTTTGCAACTTGGATAAACCAAGTGACAAGCTAATGAAAAGTCACTTGGAAATTTTAAGACAAAATTAAAAAATATTCCAATATGAAAATACATTAGATTTTTAAAAAGAACGATTTTTTATTAGAATAGAAACTCATAGGTAGAAGAATCCTAATTGAACTCTTACTAATTCATAAATTTGTCATTTTCAAATATTGTAATAGGTAGAAAATCCTAAATAAACTCTTACTATTCATAAATTTATCATTTCCAAATATGTAAAATAAATTTAAATACATTTGATTTAAATAATAAAATAAAAGATAAGAATATAGAAATATTAATACAATGCTAATAATAAGAAGGAGGAGGAGGAGATTCTACGGCCCGTAGAAATTTCTACGACCTGGAGGAATGGAACCCCGAAATTTGACCCTCTGAAGTTTTTCCACAACTTGACAATACGACCCGTAGAATGATTATGTAGTTCACGACTCAGAAATCTCTGATGTGGGTAGTCTCTGGTAAAACGGTCATAACTTTTTACTCCAAACTCGAAATATGAGACCTTCAATTTGATAGGTCATGGGCCACCTAATTCATTAATTGTTGAGAGACATAATCGCTTGAGGTTGACCTAAGTAGAATCTTACATCAAAATTTAATTGATAAGGAAACATTCAATTCAACTTTGTGCTAGGGGATTCTAGTGACCTTAATCAAATCCAAATTCATTCTCACAGTAATGAATTAACCTTAACACCTAAGAACAATTTACGAATCACCCGATACGACTTATACTTAAATAAACAATGGTTCAGGTCTTAGCTTAAGAAGTAACATTCTCAAAGAACATTTACTCCAACATTTCCTTAATAATTTCACATCAACCAAAATTGATCCAAATATTATGAACATGGAACCTTAGTTAAAATCATCTTCTTCTTCTCTTTCAAATGTGAGTTTGAGAATAACTTTTCTGTTATTCCCCGAGCCTACACCCTGAACCTGACCGGCACTCGAGAATCATTGCTGGCCACAAGTGAATCCTTGGCCTGACTCAATACTCAGCGGAAGACTTACTCAACAATAAAAGAACTTTAAAAGTAAAGTTTTAACTCAATGTCTCAAAATAGATACTCAGAATATTTTATGCAAAACATTCACTGGCCAAAAGAGACAACTCAAGTCTTTAAACATTAAACACTAGAAATGAATAAGACTCATAAACTACTACTGTCTATCTATGAAGCCTCTAATACTATGATGGATGTCGGGAAAAGGCCTCGGATCATCCTAACAAAACTGAAATAACGAAAATAAATAAGGGATCCTCTAGAAGCAAGGAGGCTCACCAAAATCCTAACTCGAATTGTTGTGGTAACGAAGCGCTTGTTGATGACCTTGATCTCCTGTATCTGCATCATGAAACGATGCAGGCCAAATGACATCAGTACATTGAATGTACGAGCATGTAAGGGGAAACTGAACATAACATAAAAACTTGAACTTTGTAAAGAAGGAAACATAGTCACCTAAACTCTACTCAACTCAAACTCAATACAGTATAAAAACAACAATAAAGATACAGTTTACATAAAGCATTTAAAATAGTAGATAACAACTCAATGTATTTAAAAATACAATAACAACTCAGTTTGTATGTAAATATACAAAATAACTAAATTTGAGAGATTCTCTAACCGATAATCATCACTATGAGCTATACCTTGCCGGAGTATAAGACATCCTTAACTAAGTGGATCCATTAAGCTATGCTTAAAAAGCAATAAGGAATCATCTAAAAAGTATGACCTTTTCTACCCACGTTGGCTACATAGTTTATGAGGACTTTGAGTTGTATTAACTTGTCCCCATATCGGCGCTCAGTACTACTCCCAAAGTATAACTTAGCTCATATGTTTAAAAACATTTCCTCATCCTCAAGCTTTGAGATTATTACTCAAAAGGTTCTCTTAAAAGAGATTATACTCAAAAACTCCTCATGAACTCATTTGGAAATCTATGTTTCCTCTCATTTTAAATGTAAAAGTCTTTACTCTTGGGAATACTTAGTTCCCATATATTCATTTTGAAAAATGAAACCCAACTCTCCTCATCCTCAAACTCAAGTACTCAAGTCTGAAAACAAGTTTTAAATGATTGTAAAAGACTTCTCAAAATGACTCGAAAAAACTCCCAAGATTTTACTCTTAACTCTACCTTGAATTTAAATTATGAATTCAAGGGTTATGATTCATGTTATGAAGGATCTCTCGATGTTTAGATATAGTTTAGAGTAGTTATAATCAGAACAGAGTAAAGGTACATTTTAAGAGAACTTAGACAGAGCAAACGACGAAAAAAGGGTGGGGGCAGCGACCTTGACGCATTGCTGGAACGGGACGCCAATCCCTAAACTTCAGAGACTCAAATGTGGCGCACTGTTGGCGCGCCTCCCCAACCCCCATGGCGCATCGGGGGAGCGCCGCCCCAACCCTTCCCCAGAGTATTCCGACGAATTTTCTTATTTGATTTTTGGCCCTAATTCACCTAGAATCGAATGATTTCTTCCCAACTTACTTAGATTCGAATACCCAACATAAGTACACAAAAATCTACTAAAAAACAACCCTTAAACTCCTAACATTCATCCCAAGAACTCATCAAACTCATCATTAACGATTTAAGAACGAAACTTCAAGAAACTCTTCAAGAACTCAAGTCATTCAACCTCAAGAACGAAATTACAGATTTAAAATCACATGATTGATGTGTGGGTGAACGAACCTAACACTATGAGAGCTTACATACCTCTTAGGGATCAACCCTTGGCGAAATTATTCGACAAATCTCACGAATCTTGACGAATGCCTTGAACCTCTCCTCTTTTTCTCTTCTTGAACTTCTCTCTAAACCCTAAGAGTATTTGGGATTGTGAAAACTGACCCAAATTAGATTTGACCCCAAAATATTACTAAAATCGTTTTAAGTTGATGGGGTAAGGACAAGACCAAAATACCTCATTAATTCGGGTAACTTTCTTTAATTGGACAGACTGACTTCAAACGGGCATATCTTCCTCATCCGACCTCACAACTTAACAAACTCGGTGGTGTTGGAAAGAAGATTCCAAGACCTTTCATTTGATATCTTATGGGCCACCTACCTTATCCTATACTAAAAGTTATGGTCGTTTGAAGTAGACCCAAAACTCACAACTTAAGTTTAACTTGAACAAATTTCAAATTTGCTCTTTCCAAATTACTTAGTTCTTTCTAAATTTAGCTCTTTCTAAGGCGGAATGTTACATTTTCTTTTTCAAAGAATTTGAGTAGTTTTTCTTTTCCAATGAGATGAGTGTACGCCACAAAATATTTTATTCACACAAATAAAAAATTGAGTTATGGAATATACGTAAGATTACATTATTGTTTCAAAGAGGATTTTGGAGGGGATAATAAGCAAAAATATCAAGTTAATTTTTTTTTATTTCTTCTACTATTAGAATAGTGAGTTTTAAAAAAGTATCAACATGTCTGCTTGTCACGACCCAGACCGTCGTGATTGGCATCCACACTAACACTCCGGTGGGAGAACCACTACTACAACCCAAACCAAACAACTAATCTAAAAACTAAGGCATTTAAGTATATGAAAGCAGAAATAATAGCTAAAAACTGAAGTTCCTATAAAATTCAACAAAAGATCTAACAACTAACGATGCGGAAGAAATAATCTAGAACCTGAAAGTCAATGTATCAAAACATCTAAAGTTCAACAAGTCTAAACAAGAAGGGATACAACCCCAACTAATGTACTAATAACTAATAGAACATAAGTCTAAGTCCGAAAATGTTGGACATAGACGAAAGAGAATTCCATGGCAGTCGGGAAGAATCGGCTAACTCTTGAATTCGAACGATCACTGATCTCCTAAGCGAGGTCTGTCAGTAGCCGCTTGAAGATGCCCTGTACTCAACAAAAATAAGAGCAAGTGCAATATCAGTACACAACCACAGTGTACTGGTATGATCACATGACTATCCCACTAAGTGCAACATAAGCAAGTCAAGACAACATTGTAATCACATGCATATATATTAACATATACAATATCAACTTTTACGAACAACGAACAACTTCACATTTTATATCAAATCATTGGTCTTCTCATGGAATCCAAACCCAAACAGTTAGCATACCAGAACGTGGTATTCGATCCCATAATTATGCCGGAACGTGGCAACTTATCCCATAGTTATGCCGGAATGTGGCAATCGATCCAAGTTAGTTATGCCGAAACGTGGCAACCGATCCATTCAACACACCACAATCACAATTACAAGTATATCATCAAGATCATACATTTAAGTTATGATTTTATGACAATCATCATTCATCTATCTTATTTACAACAAGGGTGATCAACATTGCAACATTCATACATATACAAGTATCGTAATGAAGCAAGAACAAATATACGCCACACAATCATAGAATCACAACCATCACCTACCTCGAAACAAGCTTGAAACCCTAAGAAACTTGATCCTTCCCTTTTTGGATTTGTTCCGCTTGTTCTTGGTCTACAAACAATCAATATAATACGAGAATCAATAACAATCACTAATTACCCGAATTACTAACAATTCTATGAACCCTAGATCAAATCCATGATCTCAATTATCCAAATTAAGGTTGTTTCCACCATAGAATCTATAACAAAACTTCCCCCAATCAATATTCACCTATCCTATTACGTTTTACGGATCAAAAATGGATTCGGGGGGTGAAAAACTTACCTTTAGCCTCAAGAATGGTGAAAAATGAGTATGAATCGCATGTGGTTCGTTCCTTAGCTCTAAAAGTAAAAAAATGCATAATAAGGTCGTTTAGGGGTTTATTAACGACCTTAAGTCGCGTCAAGCCAGCTACAACGACCCTTATCCCTCTATAGCGGCCCCGCAAGAGCGGTTAAAACCCCCGCCAAGGCGGCTTGCACGAACCAGTGAGCTATTTAAAGAATTCCAAAATCCCCATTTCACAATACACCTCTAACCCATGACGCTCAGAAAATACCCTTCACGCTAAGATCGATTTCGAGAGTACTACTCGCCCGAATTCAATTTCGTAAAGTTGTACGAATTCCTTAATAAGTTATCTAACTACTCATGCAATCAAAATCATAAATGAATCTCCCGATTGTTACTAGATTTCCATACACCTCAAAGAATCCGATTTCGTCTAAATCTGGACTAGGTTGGGAAAATCCAAATACTATGAAAAAGTTTTCCGGCCCCAAATTTTCCCCCGTTGACATTTCTATAAACGAGAACAAGTCGTTACAATAGATACCAATTTACCCATCATTTGTCCCCGAGTGACAAAACTTAGGAAAATAGGCTAAGAAAGGAATGAAGTAGTTCCTGAATCGACGAACAATTGAGGATACTTGTCTCGCATGTCCCTCTCGGTTTTCCCAAGTAGCTTCATCAACTGGACGATGCTTCCATTGAACTTTCAAGGACTTAATCTCCTTGGTCCTTAACTTACGCACATCACGATCAAAAATTACAATCGGTTCCTCCTCATATTAGAGGTCCTTGTCTAACACAATTGAGTCCCACTTTATGATTAATCCCCGTCACCATGATACCTCTTCAGCATGGATACATGAAATATCGGATGAACACCTGATAGATTAGGAGGTAACGCCAATTTTTACGCTACCAACCCCACACATTCAAGAACCTCAAATGGACCAATGTATCACAGACTTAGCTTGCCTTTCTTGACAAATCTCATCACTCTTTTCATGGGTGATACCTTAAGAAGAACATTTTCACCGGTTTGAAACGCCATATCTCTTACCTTATGATCCGCATACTTTTTTTATCTACTCCGGGCTGCTAAAAGCTTAGCTTGAATACTCATCACCTTATCTTGAGCATCCTTCACTAAATCTATCCCCAAAGGTTTCACATCTCTAGTCTCAAACCATCTTATGGGTGATCTACATCCCCTCTCATAGAGTGCCTCAAATGGTGTCATATTAATGCTGATGTGATAACTATTATTATATGAGAACTCACACAAATATATGAATTTATCCCAATGTCCTCTAAAATCAAGCACACATGCCCTCAACATGTCTTTTAATACTTGAATAGTCCTCTCCGATTGCCCGTCTGTCTGTGGATGGAAGGCTGTACTAAAAGTGAGTCGTGTGCCCAATTCATCTTGCAATTTCCTCCAAAACTTGGATGTGAATTGGGTACCACGGTCTGAGATAATAGAGAGAGGCACCTTATGCAACCACACTATCTCTTTCACATAAACTTTAGAGCCAATTGTTCAGCATTATAATCTATTCTTACCGGAATGAAATGGGCTGATTTAGTCAATCTATCAACCACTACCCAAATATATAGAATCAAACTTCCCCAAAGTCTTAGGAAGACCAACCACAAAATCCATGGCTATCATTTCCCACTTTCATTCTGGAATTGGCATTCTTTGAAGTAAACCTGCAGGCCTTTGATGTTCATACTTCACTTGTTGACAATTTTGACACTTCGCCACAAACTCCGCTATGTCTTTCTTCATGCCCGGCCACCAATAAATTCGTTTCAAATCTTTATACATCTTGGTCACACCTGGATGAATAGAATATAGCGAACCATGAGACTCCGCCAACAATTTCTTAATCAAGTCATCTACTCTAGGAACACAAATTCTTCCTTTAAAAATGAGCACACCATCCGCATCAAAGTGGTCTCTTGTGCCTTACCATTCGCAATTTTTTTTCTAAGTTTCTCCAAATTCTCATCCTCAAATTGTTTGGCCTTGATCTTCTCAATGAAGGTGGCCATTACTTCAATACTAGCTAACACCCCACCTCTTTCTGAGATGCCCAACTGCATGAACTTAGACTCTAAGGTCTAAATTTCCTTAGCCAAAGGTCGCTTGGATACACTCAAGCAAGCTAAACTACCTATACTCACCGCTTTTTGACTCAAAGTATCTGCCACCACATTAGCCTTACCCGGATGGTATTGAATGGTGACATCATAATCTTTAAGTAACTCCATCCACCTTCGCTGTCTCAAATTCAGATCCTTTTGAGTGAACACATGCTGCAAACTACGATGATCAGTAAATACCTCACATTTAACACCATAAAGATAATGCCGCCAGATTTTAAGAGCAAATACTACCTCTGCCAACTCCAAATCAGCGTTGGATAATTTCTCTCATGCACCTTTAATTGGCGCGACGTATAGGCTATAACATTCTTATCCTGCATTAATACCGCGCCCAACCCAGATTGAGAAGTATCACAATAAACTATAAAATCCTTACCTTCCACCGGTAATGCTAGAATAGGTGCTGTGGTCAAGAGAGTCTTGAGCTTGTGAAAGCTCTCATCACACTTTTCAATCCATTCAAATGGTATCTCATTTTTTGTCAAATTAGTCAAGTGAGTGACAATAGAAGCAAAGTTCTTCACAAATCGATGATAATAGCTAGCGAACCCCACAAAACTCCTAACTTCAATCACATAACTTAGCCGAACCTAATTCTTAACCACCTCAATATTTTGAGGATCTACTATTACCCCTTCTTTTGAAACTACATGTCCAAAAGATGCCACAGAAGTCAACCAAAATTTACACTTAGAAAATTTCGCTTTTGCTTCCCAAGAACACCCAAAACACTACGAAAATGGTCGGCATGCTCTTTCTCACTTTTCGAATAGACCAAAATATCATCAATAAACACTATAACAAACGAATCAAGGAACTGTTTGAACACCATATTCATCAAACTCATGAAAGTTGCAGGTGCATTGGTCAAACCAAACGACATAACTAGGAATTCATAGTGCCCATAATGAGTCCTAAACTCCGTCTTGGGCACATCCTCAGGCCAAATTTTCAATTGATAGTAACCGTATCCTAGATCAATCTTAGAGAAACTGATCCACCTTGCAATTGGTTAAAAAGATCATTTATTCGAGGTAAACGGTACTTGTTTCGAATAGTGACCCTATTCAATTGTCGGTAATCTATACACATTCTCATACAACCATCATTTTTCTTAACAAACAAAACTGGAGCACCCCATGGGGAAGCACTAGGGCGAATAAACCCCTTATCAAGAAGCTCTTGGATTTGAGCCTTAAGCTCTCTTAATTTTGTCGGAGCCATGTGATATAGAGAGATAGAAATGGGACGAGTACCATGTTCCAAATCAATGCAGAAATCTATATCTCTATCCGGAGGCATACCATGCAAGTCATTAGGAAACACTTCTCTAAATTATGACACCACATGAATAGACCCAATGGATGGAGCCTCAATCTCAACATCCATAATATGAGCCAAATAAGCCAAACAACTCTGCCCTGTCAATTTCTTAGCTCGAATGGAGGATATGATCTTAGTTCACTTAGGCTTGTACACCCCTTCCCACTCTAATTTTTTCCTTTCCGAAATTTCTAGAGTTACGAACTTAGTATTACAATTAAGTACAGTATAATAGGGGGACAACCAAGTCATACCTAAGATTATGTCAAAGTCAATCATATCCAAAATCACCAAATCAACCCTAGTCTGAAAACTCATAAACAAAATAGGACAAGCACGATAGACATGTATAACTATGACTGACTCTCCAACTGGGGTAGAAACAAGGATAGGGGCATCAAGTATATCACAAATCATATCAAACTCTGAGGCAAATCGCACAGATATACAAGAATAAGTAGAAATCGGATCAAATTACACATTAGCCATCCGGTGACAGACAAGAATAGTACATGTGATCACCGCGTTAGACGCCTCTGCCTCATTCTTACCCGAAAAGGCATAACACTGAGCCCTAGCATCTTGACGAACCACTTCCCTGCCTGGTTGCACATTACCTCTGCCTGTATTACCATTTCCTCTACCTCCACGGCCTCGCTGATTATCTCCTCTCCCACCTTATGGACGCCCTATACCATTATTACTATTTCCCGTGGGTACTACTGCTCTAGTCTGCTGCGCGCGGACTCAAACATACGTGGGTGGGAACAATCTCTCCTCATATGCCCAGGTTTACCACAGTTGTAACAAGTACGATCAAAAGATGGTCTGCCGCCCGTCGAAGGTGCGACTCCCTGACTGTCCTAAAAATTATGAGATAGAGTTTCCGAGTAACTACATGTAGAGGCGGGCATAGCAGACTAAATTGGCTAGGCTGCAAGCGTTGGCCTTCCGGACCTCTTGGAATAAGAACCTTGAAAGTTACCCGAGTTCTTGACCCTTTTTTCCCATGCCTTAGCTTGACCGTCTCGTCTCACCCCCTCCACTTTCTTAACATAGTCTGTCACCTCATTAAAGCTTCTCCCTGCATAAGTCATATGAACAGATAATACTTGCAACTTAAAATTTAATCCCCTAATAAATAACCGGATTCTCTCTTCTTCAGTAGTCACCAATTGAGTAGCATATCTAGACAAATCATGAAACTTGTCCTCATAAGCAACCACAATCATACCACCTTGCTCCAAAGCCATAAACTCATCTTTCTTGCAATCCCTTAAAGTCCTAGGAACATATTTTTCTAGAAACAGAGCATGGAATTGGGTCCAAGTAAGTGGAGGTAAAGTAGAAGATCTACATTCCATATAAGCTCTCCACTACTGCTTAGACTCACCTTGAAGTTGGAAAGACACAAACTCAAACCCCATGATGATGAACAATACCCAGTTTATGAAGCCTCTCATAACAATCCAGAATGAACTGATAAGCATCCTCATTCTCAGATCCAAGAAACACAAGAGGCTTTAGCTTCAGAAACTTAGTCAATATTTCATGCTCATTACCAGTCATAACAGAACCCAACAAAGGACGGAGAAAAACATCATTACCTCCAATCCTACCCACCTTGGGCACAGTGCTAGCAACAAGATGATTAGTAGGAGCTTAAGTTTCTTGAGCGGAAGGAAGCACTCCAGGACCAACCAATCCCTTTAAGAACGACATGATATGTTGAGCTAACACTGAATCCAAAGGAGGAACACCTGTAGTCCCAGCCTGCACCTCTTCCTCTTGTCCCACATCCTCAACATTAACATTCTCCTCTTCAATCTCTTCATGATGAACATGAGGGTTCTCATTCACAGGAACATTCTCAATAGGAGCTCCATTTCCAACAAACATTACTCTTTCACGACCTCTACCCCTAACTCTTCTTCTACCCCTGCCTCGACCGCGACCTCTCGCTGCAGATTCCTCAACCAGAGCATTGACGGGAGCTACGGGCCTAACATCGTTGAATCTAGTATTAACCATCTGCGGGCAGAAGAGTGAAGAAGGTTATATACCAATTTGAATCGCCAGATACCAATTGGAATCAAGTCATAGCACGAAAGGAGACAAAAGAAAACAAAGAGATTTCCTAATGTCCTATAGCCTCTCGAAGAAAAGTAAAGGCATCCCCGTACCGTTCTACGAGACTTTACTAGACTCGTTTTGGTACATTGAGATCAACAAACCTAGGCTCTGATACCAACTTTGTCATGACCCAGACCGTCATGATTGACACCCACACTAACACTCCGGTGGGAGAACCACTACTACAACCCAAACCAAGCAACTAATCTAAAAACTAAGGGATTTAAGTATATGAAAGCAGAAAAAATAGCTAAAAACTAAAGTTCCCATAAACTTCAACAAAAGATCTAACAACTAACGATACGGAAGAAATAACCTAGAACCTGAAAGGCAATGTACCAAAACATCTAAAGTTCAACAAGTCTAAACAAGAAGGGATATAACCCCAACTAATGTACTAATAACTAATATAACATAAGTCTAAGTCCAAAAATGTTGGACATAGATGAAAGAGAATTCCATGGCAGCCCGAAAGAATCGGCTCACCCTTAAATTCGAATGATCACTGATCTCCTAAGCGAGGTCTATAAGTAGCCGCTTGAAGATGCCCTGTACTCAACAAAAATATGAGCAAGTGCAGTATCAGTACACAATCATATTGTACTGGTAGGATCACGCGGCTATCCCACTAAGTGCAACATAAGCAAGTCAAGACAACATTATAATCACATGCATATATATCAACATATACAATATCATCAACATTTACGAACAACGAACAACGAACAACTTCACATTTTATATCAAATTATTGGTCCTCTCATGGAACCCAAACCCAAACCCAAACCCAAACAATTAGCATACCGAAACGTGGTATTCGATCCCAAAATTATGCCGAAACGTGGCAATCGATCCCATAATTATGCCAGAATGTGGAAACCGATCCAAGTTACTTATGCCGAAACATGACAACCGATCCATTCAACACACAACAATCACGATTACAAGTATATCATCAAGATTATACATTTAAGTCATGATTTCATGGCATCATTCATCTATCTCATTTATAACAATGGTGATCAACATTGCAACATTCATACATATACAAGTATCATAATAAAGCAAGAACAAACATACGTCACACAATCATAGAATCACAACCATCACTTACCTCGAAACAAGCTTGAAACCCTAAGAAACTTGATCCTTCCCTTTTCGGATTCGTTCCGCTTGTTATTGGTCTACAAACAATCAATATAATGCGGGAATCAATAAACAATCACTAATTACCCGAATTACTAACAATTCTATGAACCCTAGATCAAACTCATGATCCCAATTATCCAAATTAGGGTTGTTTCCACCATAGAATCTATAACAAAACCTTCCCCCATTAATATTCACCCATCCTATAACATTCTACGGATTTCAAAACGGATTCGGAGGGTGAAAAATTTACCTTTAGCCTCAAGAATGCTGAAAAACAAGTAGGAGTCGCATGGGGTTCGTTCCGTAGCTCTAAAAGTCGAAAAGTGCATAATAAGGTCATTTAGGGGTTTATTAATGACCTTAAGTCGAGTCGAGCCCGCCACAACGGCCCTCATCCCGCTATAGCGGCCCTGCCAGAGCGGCCAAAACCCCCCGCCAAGGCGGCTTGCACGAACCAGTGAGCTATTTAAAGAATTTCAAAATCCTCATTGCACAACACACCTCTAACCCATGACGCTCAGAAAATACCCTTCACGCTAAGATCGATTCCGGGAGTTCTACTCGCCTGAATTCAATTTCGTAAAGTCGTATGGATTCCTTAGCGAGTTATCTAACTACTCATGCAATCAAAATCATAAATGAATCACCCGATTGTTACCAGATTTCCCTACACCTCAAAGACTCCAATTTTGTCCAAATCTAGACTAGGTTGGGAAAATCCAAATTCTACAAAAAAGTTTTCCGTCCCCACATTTTCCCCCGTTGGCATTTCTACAACGACGGAAACAGGTCGTTACACTGCTTCTTGTTTATCCGTGAAAAAAAAATAGTGAACAAAGGAAAAATATTATGTCAAAGGAGAAAGTAAAGCTTTTTTTTTGTGTGTTATAGTAATAGATTTGGTATCAATTACGACAATTAAATTTGAAATCAACAGACGATTTAGCTTCTCCTTTCTTTTTATGTTTGAATTTTTCTGGTTGACCTAAACTCTCCTATCTACATTCGAAAGTATAATTTTTAATTTTTGATGATATGAAAAAGGTTCTACTTTATGGAGTAGTACTTTTGTCATAATTCAATTAATTCTTGACTAATATTAAGTTGGACTAATATAATTTAGCTTAAAAATTAATTAAATTAATTCTTATAAAATGAAAACTTGATAATTAATTTGAGACGGAGAATACATATACACATATTTTGTCTCAACAAAGATCAAGCATACTGGATAAAGAATATTTAGGGATGGCAAATGAGGCGGTGCGAGGTGGTTGCGAGGCAAACTCGCGTAAACCCGCAAATACTTTAACCCGCCCCACCCCACATATAAGTTTTTAAAATTTTCGATCCGCATAGAACCGTTCCACCCTGCACCGCAGTCCGCATATAACGTGTTGGCGAGTTATTGAGTACATTTACAATTTATGAACAAAATAACTTTTTAAAATTGTAGTACTACTTCGCAATAAATATTTTTTCTAAATAAATCAATTTCAGTTTCTAATTATGCTAATGAGTTTTATTATTTGTGTTCTAGTTTGCTGCATCGATGAAATTTTAAATAAACTTTAATTTACGTTCAGTCTTATTAATTAGTTTACAAGTTCTGATGTAATTCCGATATTTTTTTAAAGAACTTTCATAAAATCTAAGAGGATATCCTAAATTATGAATAACGGGTCATGTTTTCGATCCCTAATAAATAAACTGATTTGATTTATTTTTTTGAAAATTAACCTGCAGAATCTTCATTATAGCATCTTCGAATACAAATATTCAATTGTCACTTTAGTACTTCATTTTGAAGGATTTGGCTCCCCTCCATTACTCCTCCCCTCCATTTCTTCAAGTGCACATCTAGATGAGAGACATGTATCTTATTTAAATTTTTAAGGTCAAGATTAACAAATATTATAACCATAGTTAAGTAAACCAATTTTGGGAAACTACTTCCTAAATTGGTAAGAACAAGATATTTTCTATAAATTTGATATTCATTGATTTCATTTTATATTTTTTATTTAAACATTAATTGTACGATATTTAAAGTGAGAATCAATTAAACAATTTTTTGTAATAATAATATGTTCTTGAAATATTTTATATGTTGAGAAACGAAATAAAAGATGTGAATAATTATCAATGTAGACAAAAACCTTTTAAAAAAAACGGGAAATAAGAAATAAAAAATAAAAAAAGATGAGAAATTATTAGAACTACAAATGTGAAATATCAAAATTACCACACTTTAGTAAGAGGAGAAAGTGTGACTACGTACTGTGTTTGAAGGGGAAAAAAAGAAGTATGTTTTAAAATTTGTTTGTTGGGAATAAAAGAAAATTCTAATATTTTAAATAAAAAATATAAAATGAAATTAATGAATATCAAAATTTATAGAAAATATCTTGTTCTTACCACATTTAGGGAGTAGTTTTCCAAAATTGGTTGACTTAACTATGGTTATAATATTTGTTAATCTTGATCTTAAAAATTTAAATAAGATACATGTCTCTTATCTAGCTGTGCACTTGATGAAATTGAGGGAAGGGATAATGAAGGGGAGCCAAATCCCATTTTGAATAATAACAGTAAAGTACTTTTGTCTCTTCTTATAGTGGGAAAAATGAAAAAAATAGAGTAAGATAAAATAGCGTAATATTTTCTTTTAAAATGATACATAAAATTTAATGTAAAGATAAGATCGAAAAAAGTTACTCCTTTAAAGACCTTAACCCAATATGAAATTGCAGATTAAAAATTTAAACACGCAACCCACCCCGCCATGCATCAATATTTTTAAGAAGTAGTTCAACCCACCCCACCCCGCCCTGTCCCCACATAGCCCTCAACCTGCCCTGCCCCACCCTGTATGACATTTAACAGTTCCACCCTATTGCCATCCCTAAAGATATTAACAGTATAAAAAAATGGAACAAAACTGATTTTGTGTTGCTTTCTTCACATTTATGATATCTGGGCTTCAGCCTCTTCCTCTGTTTTTCACCTTTTCCTTACAGTATAACAAACTATTGGAAAAATCAAGAGGATTTTGAAGCAAAGAAGCCCTCAAACTGCTTTCTTTTTGCCTCATTGCGTTGTCTTTTTTAACATCTCGATTAAAGAAAATCAAGAAACTATGCGCCACGTCTGATGCCTTAAATTCAACTCTATTGCTACTACTACTGCACTTTCTACGTCCATCATTTAAACGCTTCTACTTTAATTAACAAGCAAACATCATTAATTGTCCCTACATGTTTTTGTCAAGCACAATGTCACACGACTACAGCGGTACTTGTGAATAGTGACATGACGATCAACGATATAGTAGATGGATATTATGTTAAGCACGGGATCACACATGACAATAACTTTGAAGAACCAAATGATTGTCAATGACATTGTAGCCGGCTGTGATTCTATTTTGCATATATAAATAGCTTCCGGCCACACGCAGCAATCATCAATGTGTGTATACCAACAGTCCAAACAAGATGTTTCACTTAGACAATACTTCTAATAATGTATGTGTGTATTAATAGTTTAACAATTTTATGCAAAAAAATATACAAATAGGGAAATATTGGGCGTATTGGGCCATGGATGCACGGGCAGCCACCGTCTAGTATTTGAAGAAAAGGGAGAAGTCACATGTAATCAATCGTCCTTTAATAATGTTCAAGTGTACCAATACATTTGACATAGAAGTAACAAAATTGTGGATTGATGACTTCATATTTAAGTCAAGTTACGTTGTGCTATGCATAGATCGTAGTTCTATAGCCATTTAGAGTTCAATTTTCTCCGTTTCTAAGTCTTGATCTCCCCATATACGCATCCTTTCTGTTGTCTGCTCAACCTGCATTTCCATTTTCTTATTACTACAGAACACTCATTTATACTAAATGCCAAGCCTTCTTACTTCATTCAGTAAAAAATTCGAAAAAAAGAGACTAGTACTTGCTGTCAACAGAGATGATTTTGAACCAAAATGTCGAACAAGATTTGTTATGGAGTTCCAGTGGATAAGAAATATGCGATAACCATTAGTTGACGTACCTCTTTATTCCAATCAATTCTATAGAGTACAAATGAGAGTAACAATGTTTGCAAAGCAAGTCCAGCTAGCATTCCTCCCCATAGTCCCTGCAACATAAAATACAACACCCGCAGATACTATTAAAACAAATTATAGTATTGTTTCCTATTCATCACAAGTAGTAATTTTCATGAGTATTTAATTACCATGACTCCCAAGTTAGCCACAGAACCAAGAACATATCCGAGAGGAATAGCAAAAGCATAGAAAGAGCCCAAATTGATGTAAGCCACTAGACCTTGACACCCACATCCAATAGCGACACCTGCAACCCGAAAAGATCATTGTGAGACTATGGAGGAATAAAACTCTCTAAACTATAGAAACAGAACAATGTAATTAAAGAGCAACACCTGATATCACAGGATGAACACTGCTGAGAAGCATTGTTACTCCAAGAAACTGAGCAAGCTCAGAAACAGATTTGATCAAAACCTCGTTGTCAGTGAAAAGAATGGCAAGATGATTTCTTACTGCCAATACTACAATCATGCAGAGAATCCCAATGAAAACTGACTGAAATAGTGTGACATAGACACTCTATTTGGTCGCCCTGGCATGTCCTAGCCCAAGCTCATTTGAGACTCGAACACTGGGAAAACAACGATACATGATTAACACAATCTCAACCAAAAAGCAGCTTTAGTATTTCATTACCTTATGGCAGCATTGATTCCGACAAAAAACATTTCTTGCCATTCACTAAGAGTTGAGCTGAAAGATGACAAATTGATATGTTTGATCAGGCGTTCAAGTCAATCAAATACAAAGTTTAAGCTAAACTTGCCTATCCTGATTGAATATATGTTCGGTTGCATTTTAAGCATGGCAGAATAATAATAATTAAATGGGGAAAAAAATTAGACACACCAAATAGAGAGTGTTCCAACAGCAGTAACTGGATCTTTGAGATATCCGGCAATGAGAACAATACTCATTGGAAACCAAATTTCTAGGGATAGCATAAGAGCCGACTCAATTGACAGTTTAACAAAGGGCCACATGTCATCGAATGCAGACCAAGACCATCCCTTCCACCCATCCTTGCACCGAAAAACAACGTAAGCAAATTGAGCTAGCGCATTGATCCAGCACACAAGATTAAGTGATATAGCTGCCCCGGTTAAACCCCAATTGAATACATAAATGAAGAGCCAAAGGAGAAGAGCATGGAGTAGGAGAGCCACAAAACCAATCCAGGCCAGCACGCTAACTTTACTCTGAGCTTGAAGAAATTTTGCAGTGGGAATAGTGATAGAGAGGGAAAATAATTCAGGTATAATTAACATGGTGAACTTTCCAACAACAACAGCAGTATCATGATCTTGGCCTAAGAACTGAAGCATAGGAGTAGCGAAAATGTATATTGGTAAGAGAAGGAAGGTACTGAGCAGTAGAATAATCATTGAGCGTTGTG
Source organism: Solanum acaule (assembly GCA_036250505.1). Lineage (NCBI taxonomy): Eukaryota > Viridiplantae > Streptophyta > Magnoliopsida > Solanales > Solanaceae > Solanum > Solanum acaule. The sequence continues at coordinate 18,576 of JAJOOR010017608.1, forward strand.
TGTAAATTCCAAGCATGTGTATTTGCCCAGCACCAAATGCCTGCCCACAGAGCGTCTCCAAAGCACTCCCCATGCCCATCTACAGATTGATCATAAGAAACGAATGATAATTCTATCAAATGCAAGGAAACAGGGGACTTACCATGAAGCCGAAAGCGAAAGTAGAAATAACAGTTAGAGCAAGAGTAACAGCAGCGAGGTGTGTTGGTCCAAGATGACCACAGAAAGCAACAGTGATAGCGTAAAATCCGTATTGACACATGATATTCAAAGCAATTGGTCCTCCAATCTCCCATAGTTTTACTGTCTCAATCCAAAATACAGCCCACAATTCATTCAAATTCATGTCAGAAATAGGCATGTAGTCACCATCGCCATCGGAGGCGATAAGATCATGACTGGGCAAGTCATATTCCAACAACGGTGATTCCATTACTCGTTGATGTGACAGAATAAGTATTGGTTTTCATGCATCTGCACAAGTGATCCAAGTGAAGAGTTAAATAAACTCATTAAGTTTGTTCATATTTGTCTAATGCAGATGGGGAACACCTAAATAATAAAAAAATGTGAACAACATTCTCTACTCATTAAGTCAATGGAAAAAATGTTATAATATATTTGACAGATATTAAGCGTGTATGTGTTTGTTATTTATGGTTTCCACTTCCAAGATATCTTCTAAGAAGAGTAGAAGACTTCCACCTACCCTCAAATTCAAATAACTTTGTGACATTTTAAACAAATTTAATACTACTCTGTTTTTTTTTTCTTCTTCTAATTAAACTTCTCGATTATTGTGTTTAATGTACACGAAATTATTGAACAATGGAAAGCAGATTGCTCCGTGTATTTGGAACTTTGAAGATACTCCCTCCGTCTCATTTTATATGTCACCTTTTTACTTTGCACTTATATTAACAAATGATGATATAACTTTACCCTTCTACCCTTATTTAATATTTTTAAGTCAACTTTATAATAAATGATGAATACATTTTCAAAATTAATTAACTACTCTATCAAGGATATAATAGACAAAATATGGTAATTTATGCATAAATTTTATAAAATGACAAGTATTGTGGTCCAACTATTTATAGAAAAGGATGACATACAAAATGGGACGGCAGGAGTACTATTTTTCTATTGTTTTGGAGGAGATGAAAACAATGTTGATTTTTGAGGGTTTTTGGACACTTGGGAAAAAAAAACATACATAGCCATATTAATTGATTATCAATTAATTCGACATTTTTTGTTTAAAATATAGAATTAATCCAGTCTAATTTTACTTTAAAAATTAGTTAAATTGATTTTTGAAAAGCGAATTATAATTAAAAGTGGACAACAATTTTTTATTGGATAAAAACTAACCTACCCACTCGGATTTCATTCCAAAATGGTTGCCTATATTTAAGGTTAACCTTAAAATCTGAAAGCTACATACTTAGATATAAATCAACTAATTTATAGGAAATAATTCCATGTTTGCCGCGTTTATCAGTACTTTATTGTCTTTTTTAAAATATTTTATTTATTTATTTATTCCATCTATTTTTTAATATAAACTCATGAATAATAATAATAATATGAATATTTATCCCATAAATTTATATATAAAAATGTAACAATAATATGTCTTTGCAATAAAATATATGTATATCATAAAAATACGTGGTATATTTTAGATATAAAAAAATTATACCGTGTATATACTAAAATATATATTCACATTTAATAACAAAAAAATTGCATTAAAAGTTTGGTTCATCTATGTCATTGTTGTTAAATAAAAGGCTCATCCTGCCAATTTTTTTAACTCCGATTTTGCAAAACCACTTTTTACACCCTAAACAAGGTTTAACATTTTTCAATTGAAGTTTTTGGATCAAATGTATTCTTTTTGCTCGTTCTTCCTTAAGAACACCAAGAACACATGAAAAACATAAACATCTTCCAAATTTTCAACATATTCAATTCTTCACGAAATCATCTCAAATTACGGCTACCTTATTAATTTCTTTTTTTGAAAGATCAAATATGCCATCAAACTTTCAGAAAAGATTCATTTATGTCCTCCATTAAAAGTTTGGTTCATCTATGCGACCATGCCATTGTTGTTAAAGAAAAAGTTCATTCATACCATTTTTTTAAACTCCGATTTTGCAAAACCACTTTTTACACCCAAACAAGATTTAACATTTTTCAATTGAAGTTTTTGGATCAAATGTACTCTTTTTGCTTGTTCTTGCTTAAGAACACAAAGAACACATGAACATAAACAACTCCCAAATTTTCAACATATTCAACTCTTCAAGAAATCATCTCAAATTCCAACTATAATATTAATTTATTTTTTTGAAAAACCAAAAATCTAAAATCATTTGTAGAATTTTAAAAATTCACCTTTATTAAAAAAAATATTCCAAAAAAATAAAAATAAAAAATTTGCTTTGATCATGTTTTTGTAGTTGTTGTTGACATTAGATCTTTGTTCCCCACTGTATTTTGAATTTATGTTCAAAATTTCTAATGACTTGAAGTCGTGGAAAAAATTCTACCATTAAAGAATGTTGACATTTTGAAACTTTGAAGAAATTTCAAGTGGGTCATGTTGAGTTAGGTTGAATTCGCACTTAAAAGATATTGAGTATTGGTATCTAGTTCGGAGTGAAACTACTCTTGAAATTTGAGGTAATTTCGAGAAGATTTAAAGAAGTTTGAAATTTGGGAATTGTTAATGTTATTTATGTGTTCTGGGTTTCTTAAGGACGAAGAAAAAAAAAAGACTACATTTGATCCAAAAACTCCAATTGAAAAATGTTAAAAATTATGTAAAAAATGATTTTGCAAAATCGGAGGTAAAAATGGCATGAATGAGCCTTTTCTTTTAACAACAATGGCATAGATGAGCCAAACTTTTAACGGATGAAATTGTGTTCTTGGTGTGTTGTATCCGATAGTGAAGAAGACCAGTATTTGATCTTTATTCTGAGAATTTGTTGTGACCTAAATATGTTGCGGTTGTGTCCTCCAATGTACAAAAAATGTTCGATTGTAGATTGAGTTTTCTTGACTCTTCTTCTACCTTTTGCTTTGTTGCTTTATTTTTAATGGATTCCATACACGTGGTTTCTCGATTGCTCCTGTTTTTAGCCATTCCTTTGTTTCAATTTTGAAAAAAGAACTTCCGAATTTGGTATTACCTAATTTTGACTGAGTTGTTTTCTGCGCTACAACCAGCATTATATATCTTGTTTATGACTATGATAAGCTCGTTTATGAGATTGTATAAGATTTAGAAAATTTATTATATATATAAAAAAAAAAAATTAAACTTCAAATGAAGCTAATTAAATTTGTATATATCACAAAGGGTAATTTGTACAGCACAAATTTATTTGAGGGTAGGACGTTATCAAAATTCAAGACCCAAAGCTAGTCTTCTACTCTTCTTAGAGGTTGTCTTGGAAATGAGATTTATTTCCTTCATTTCAAAATAATTGAATTTTGAAATTATATAAATTAGGGGCAAAAATGAAAAAAATTCCTAACTTTCTTGAACTTTGAACAATTCACTTATTTTGAACAATGAAAAATGGCTCAACAATTCACTTATTTTGAAATGGAAGGAGTAACATTTTTTCCATTAACTTAATCACTACATATATCGCCTTTACATTTATTTATTATCTGCCAGTAGGGATGGCAATGGGGCGGGGCGGGGCGGTTGCGGGACAAACCCGCAAAGACTTTATTCCGCCCCGCATAGAATAATTTCGCTGCTCCTCCCCGCCCCGCATAAACCTGCTCAACATGATTTGTTTTAGTATACATTTTAGGAATCACATAGTTTTAATATGAAATTACAATATATCCCTATTTAGTTTGTAATTATATTAATTCCTGAAAAAATAAAACAAATCGGATACATAATATGTAACTCGGATACATTAAAAACTAGTTCAAATACATTATAAAATAAACCGGATACATAATATGTAGCTCGGATACATTATAAAATAATTTAAAATTATGAGAGAAATAAGGAATTTTAGAGGTTTTTAGAAATAGAAGAAAATATCATAAATAAGGAAAACATAAAACGTGTATTTTAGTAATTTTTCGTTTGTTTTAAAGTTTATAAAAAGAACTTACAGAAAAGGTGTTCAACTTTTTAGAAGATTTGCGTGTGTGTTATGATTTTTTTTGGTAATAGTGTTATGATTAAAATATATTTTTTATGAATTTGTTTCATCACAAATATAATATTATGTTTCGTTCTAATTTTTTGGCCATATTGAAAAACAAGATTTACATTTGAGAAAACAAAGAAAAAAGAAATATATTCATTTTCATTCCAATTTATTCATGGGAAAATCTTGTCGGTATCGTGTGATTATTTTATTGTATCCTGCAATGAAATTATTATTTTTAAAATAAAAATTAGCAGTCATATAACAAATGTGTTCAATATTGATATGTACAACTGATTCCATAAATCAGCATAAGGCGTAAGCTTATGACAGAACTAGGACCAAAATAATTTGCAAAGTTTAATAACTATTTTGTATGCAGCAACTCAATGATTTACTTTTATAAATTAAAATAGAAAAAGTGAAAAGTGGAAAAAAAAAAACAGAGCTTGAAGTGAAAACAACATTTGCAGCAAATGAACAAAAACATATTATGAACAAAAACAATTTCTGTTGTTACCCTTGCTCTAACTGTCATTGCTACTTTATCTTTCGGCATCATCGTAAGTCCCCCTGTTTCCTTTTACTAATTAATGTGCATTTGGCAGTGTTGGAATGTACACGTCCACTGGTGATCACATGATCAGGTTCTTTGATACAGTTAAAGCGCAAAAATTTAATAACTGGAAGTAAAATAGGCACAAGAGATTTTACGTGAAAACCTCCTTGCTCAAGGGAGTAAAACCACGACCCGTCACATAAGATTTTCAACTGTTTTCACTAATCTCCAAGAAAAAGTGGATATAGATTTCAACTACACCAATGAGACTAAACTCTTAATTTCACACAAAGTAATACAACTATTACTTACTGATCCTAAGCAATGCATCTATTGCCCACTATATTAACTATCGCTAATTAATATAGACTTCAAACAGTAAGACACAAAGTTAACTCTAACAATGTTCATACACTGATACACACAAGAGTTTGAAACGTTTCTTATAAAAGTGAAATGAATAATACAAGTTTAGCTCAATACAAGCATTCAAACAACATCACACACATATAACACTCCTTCAGTTGATCAGGTCCCTTGCTGTTTTTGAAGCTTGGTTTCTCTCACTTAAATGAATGAATCATCAAGTTGTTTGTATCTTTGATTATATCAACCAAGAAGAGTTGACCAATGGACACACAACCTCATCCATTTCGATTGGTGAAGTACTCTGACAGCTTCACCAACATCCTGACAAGATAACTTTTTCGGTTATACACCATATTGTACCTGGACGAGAACACTCTGTCAGGGGCCGGATCCTTACCTTTGTGAGGATCATCAAAACACCTGAAATATATCAGGTAGAATTCTCATTCGTTTCTTATGATCAATCTGTAGATGGGCATGGGGAGTGCTTCAGTGACGCTCTGTGGACATACATTTGGTGTTGGGAAAGTACACATGCTTGGAATTTACTCACAACTCTCAATCATAGTTTTACTGCTCAGTACCTTCCTCTTCTTACCAATATACATTTTCGTGACTCATATAGTTAAGTTCCTAGGTTAAGATAATAATATTGTTGTTGTTGCTGGAAAGTTTACCGTGTTAATCATACCTGAATTGTATTGCATGTCTATCACTGTTCCCACTTCAAAATTTCTTCAAGCCCAGAGTAAAGTTGGCGTGTTGGCCTACATTCGTTTTGTGGCTCTCCTAGTCCATGGTCTTCTCATTTGGATCTTCATTTATGGATTCAATTGGGGATAAATCAGGGAAGCTATATCTTTTAATCTTGTATGTTGGATCAACGCACTAGCTCAATTTGCTTACATTTTTTTGGTACAAGGATGGATGGAAGGGATGGTCTTGGTCTGCATTTAATGAAGCATTACCCTTTGTTAAACTGTCAATTCAGTTAGTTGTTAATGAAATCCTAGCTCTGCCATTTGGTAGAGTTTGTGTTAATATATTGTTATTTTCCCACTGTTCTGGTCTTAAATCATGAGCTTGGGCTAGGACATGCCAGGGTGACCAAATATAGAGTCTATGTCACAGTATTTCAGTAAGTTTTTCATTGGAAGTCTCTGCATGATTGTAGTATTGGCAGTAAGAAATCATCTTGCCATTATTTTCACCGACAACAAGGTTTTGATCAAATCTGTTTCTGAGCTTGCTCGGTTTCTTGGAGCAACAATGTTTCTCAACCGTGTTCATGTAGAAAAACAAAGTATTTGGGAAATTTTTCTCTTGTGTATTCATCGATGTACAAAACCATATATATATATATATATATATATATATATAT
>JAJOOR010017609.1:0-16399 GCA_036250505.1 Solanum acaule
ATCTTTCGGAAAGGTCACCACCTTTCATAAAAGTCACAACTTTTCATAAAAGTCGCAACTTTTCATAAAAGTCTTAACTCTTCATAAAAGTCGCAACTTTTCATCAAAGTCACAACTCTTCATAAAAGTCGCAACTCTTCATTTTCCATTCACACCTTTTAAAACCCAACATTTTGTTGCTGCTATGAAGTAGAGTCATCATCCTATAGTGAAGCAGTCTCAGATCCTCCATGCTATGAAGACACAAATAGTTGTTCTACAAAGTAACAAAACTTGGATATATAGTGGTTCCTCTACCCAAGGGGGAAAGAGGTCTATTGGTTGATAAAATACCTAAGAAGTCACACTTGGAAGCATTCATACTCTTATCTATCAAGCAGTAGTAAGGAACAAGTTTCAGCTAATTGAGCATCATATCCAAATTTCACAAGGTCAGATTATTTATTCAAACTCCTAAAATCTCATAGCTCTTCATTTCTCTACTTTGTGATTAACAAAATCCAACTAGATTTAACTTACTACCAAAGATGAGAAATTAATATTTTTGTCATTTTCTTCAATAGAGTAGATGAGTTAAATAACCTTGTTACTTGATGAAAAAAATATCCTCTCCTTGCTTTGTTATATGATCAATAGAGCTCAAATTTATGGAACTAAACACAAACTATGTATGCAAGAATATATAACTAATGACACAAATTGGGGTTTAATAAGACCACAATGCCTTTTTTTTGTGGGAGATGTTTGGTTGGGTGTTGAAAAAACAACTCATGAAAAATATAATAAGCAGATTTGAAAAATAATTGTTGATAATATGGATATCCATACCAAACAAAGACTAATGCTTAAAAAAAGACTCTTTTGTTGATTGGGGTTAGTGGAGAAAAGAATCTTACTATTAAAAAATTTATAGAGAAAATCATGCATAGTATTCCCTCATAATTGTATAGTATTAAAGAAATTATAAAGACAAGTTAGTGCTACTAAAAAGCAAAAGCATGAATCACTTGTCTACTACAAAGTCCAAATTCATAATTAGGTATACATTAATTTAATTAGAAAGCTAATCGAAATTTCTCATAAGAATAATACTCTGCTCACTTTATATTACTTTTTCCTTTTCATTTTTATTTGACACTATTTTCTTATTATTCCGTCCAAATATAATATTAACATTTTTTTATATATAATTTCTTAATTAAAAGCTTTTATTTCTACGCAAATACTATGATATATTAATTATCATCACGAGTTTTAAAAGTCTTTTTTTTGCTACTTCTATTAAGCTTTGTGAAAATTCAAACGATATGATGAGACAGAGAGAGTAGTTATTTGAATATGAATACTTGCGTGCGGCTGAGATGACAACAAAGGAAAACACTCCAAAAGAAATGATATAATTTTATGTATTTATTCACAAAACAAGAAATCGGAAAGAGAAGAAAAAACAAAACAACAAATGGTTGCCATTTTTTGAACATTCATTCCAAAAATGGGAGCTTCTTAGCTCAAGTTATTTTAGGCTCGATTAATCAAAACCTTTTAAGTGTTGCAATGTGCTTCAGAATAACTTGTTATAATTGATATACACATAGTTTTTTTAATCTAGAAATATTTTTATACAAGTAAAATGATGACAAGAAAAAGAGCAATAAAACAACACATGCTCATCTACTCAAATTCTACATAATATTCACAAAGAGTTCGGTTGAGACTTTCGTCAAACACACTTATAGACATATTTCAAGGTCGGTGTCAATTTCCGCCTGGCTGATTCGGTCAAGGAGGGCTAACGAATTCATAACCCTTTCAATCTTCTCCTTATTTCCTTGGTCTGGCAGCAGAGTTCTCACTTCCAGGATGAGCCACATCAGGGAGGATGGTTGCTGAAAGCAAAATCAAATAAAAACATGACAGCAGAATGAGTTAGAGGCTAGAGCTATGTTCAATTGGGTAAATTCGCGCAAACAAAAACTCTTTCTGAGTAGGGATGATAATCACAATGGTACCATAAGTAGAGACTCATAGAAGACTGTAAACAATTGAATTAATCAGAATAACACGCTTATATTTTGGTTTTTAAACAACTGCATTGATGTATCAATAGGCACAAGAGGAGTTTTAATAACACTTACTGTCGCAGCGAGGCCAAATGCCGTATAGCAGCACCTATTTGAACATCTTGATTATTAGAAACAGCTGGTCTCTCAACTCTAAATGCTTAGCGATGGCTGATTCTTGGTACACGTGAATTCCACCATTCAAACTCTTTGCACGAGAAGATCCCACTTCTTGCTGCATTGGAATTTCTCGGTAACTTTATTACCTCAAGAGTTTTCACATATATGTTTGTGATGATGGTATTTCTTGAAAGATTTACAAAAACAGAGATATAGGATAACTTGCATATGGTACAGAGGTTGCCAACCTTTTGTTTGACTTCCTTCTTGTCCATCATATCACAGAGTCTGTAATCCTACTAGGAGGTGAACTGAGCATGGCGGAGGAGCTGGGGGCAGCAGGAAAGGGTTCTGCTTTTTGACGGGGACACCTAAAGTTTGTGGGAAAGAGAGAAACTTTTATTATTTATGCTTCAGATTATGAATTTTCGAATTACAGTTCTTTAAACATATGTATCACATTTTGTATCTTAAGGCCAATATAAGTTTTTATATGCATGACGTACCGTTTTCTTCCTCCTTCATTTTCCTTACCTCTTTCCATGATTGTACTTTCCAGTAGTCAATACCAAAGGGTCTGATGTATAAAATGTGCTTAAAACTTTATCAAGATCATAGAAGGAAACAATTCTGCAGATATAGTCAGACATATTAAAAGTCATTTTCGATATATTGATCAAATGGCGCTTACAAAATATTATCCCACAATGTTAATTTAGACACACAAGAAAAGAGAAGAAGAGTAGTTAATAAGATAAAGCAGAAAACAGAAATATTCAAGAAAACAAAACCTATAACCATGTATATTTCAAATATAGTCAAACTTGTTTATTACAATGATATTTCTACTTAGTTTCAGATGAGACTTTCATCAAACACATTGTAGACATCTTTTAACATTTGCCACTACAGGAATCAGAACAGCAAGAGAATGGAGAAGAACCTGTTCACATATAATGCTACTTAAATAACGGGATATTCTTACGGCCAACGACTTGAAGCTCGTCTCCTCCCCTCATATCTTCAGCATATTCCTTAATCTTCATAGCGGAATCTTCAAGTTGAGGGCTCTTTACAAGTTTTATAATTTTCAAAGAATTAATATCCCCAAAACTAGGCGGAATCTCCTCAAGATCACAACATCCCTCCAATTTTAATTTCTCAAGCACAGGAAAGGATTCCTCTCCAACCTCCCACTTGGAAAGAGTCACGTGATTCAACTTCAATAATTTGAGATTCTCAAAGGTGTCTTCCTCCCCCATGTTCCATTCTTCCCCATGGATGATTGTACGATTAAGGATCAACTCTTCAAGGTTGGGCAGTCTCGCTATTGTTGATAGTGAATCTCGGATGTCAGAGGAAAGTCATACAACCACAATCTTTTCAAACTCGAAGGGAAGTGAAAATCCCATGGCCGATTTATGGCTGCAGAGGACCCACTGTCATTTGTGTTTGATCTTTCAAAACCTACAGTGAGGTCTTCTAGTTCAGTTAGGAAATCCAATTTCGGGAACCAATGTTGCTCTGTTAAATAATCCCATGATTCCTTGAGAACAAATGAAAGATCTTGAAGATTGGGAAGCCTTTTGAAAATATCCTCTGTATCTTTCGAATAGGAAAGCATGAGTTGCCCTAATATTCTCAACTTCTCTAACTTTGTGTCCTCTGCTATCAGTATTGATTCATCTGCATCCATATCAAAGAAAGAACAAGTAGTCACGATCAGCACTCGCAACTTTACAAGATTCCAAATTCTCGGTAATAGTACCAAGGTTGATCCTTGGTTATCCAACAACAGAATTTCTAGATTCCAAAGGTTTGAGAAAGATAAAGGAAGAGATTCAACTCGTGTCCCAATGCATAAAAACCTCAAATAAGTCAACATGCATATTTCATTCAGCAAAGAATCTTTCACCTTGATAAAAGAGGAATCAAGGTACAACACTCTAAGAAGCCTCAAGTATCTTAGGTGACATGCATCAGAGAGACAATTGCTATTTATCCTCAAAGAGTAGAGGTGTTTACAAGAATGCCTTTTCTTATTTGAACTGAACACAAAATTAAGACCAAAGTACTCATCCTCATCATCATAATCAATGGTAATTTGACGTGGCATCAAATCTGATGGAAGACTTGAACTTATCAAATCAAACAACTTTTCCTCTCTTGCTTTTATCAAACAAAAGTCATGCACAAGATCATGAATTTGGAATTTCGGTGCATCACCTATCTCATTGAAACAAATTACCAAGCTACTGGAAATTAAATCATCCACATAAATCTTCACCACTTCTTCCATACTCTTCATATCTGTCTTTTCCACAAATCCTTCAGCACCCAATAAAATTTTCAACTGAAAGAATGAAATTGCATGTCCTTCGGCCTACTTGCAAAGTAAACCAAGCATGGCTTCAGGTGATCAGGTAAGTGGTCATAACTTATTTCTATAACTTTCATCACTTCCACTTCATTCTTCAAAATAAAGGAATGCAAATTATTTAAAACTTCAAGCCACACACTCTTTTTCTTTTCCCTCCCAGCAATGACTCCAGCAATCAGATCAGCCACCAAAGGAAGCCCTTTACAATTTTCGGCTATTTCTTTACCAACATCCAATAGTTCATAAGGGCAACTCTCGTTTCCAAATGCCCTTTTCTCTAATAACTCCCAACTTTCTTCTGATCTTAGCAATCGAAGGTTAAGAGGAGCAGTGTAGAGCTTTCCATGCAAAGCCACTTCCTTTTCTCGAGTTGTCAAGATAATTCTACTTCCTTTCACAACTTCTGGAAAAGGTCTTGTTAACTCATCCCATGTAGTAGTATCCCACACGTCATCTAAGACAATAAGATACCTCTTTCCAAACAGTTGTTTCCGTAGTTTATCAGCAACATCAATATTCTCACTCAATTTTGAATCTGAGTCACTAACTTGATTGAAATTTTTTTCTAACAACTTCTTCTCGTCATATCCTTGGTCGACCGTGCACCATGCACGAAGGTCGAAATGGCTAGAAACGGATTTATCATTGTATACTTTGTACGTTAAAGTAGTTTTACCTGAACCCGGCATACCAGTGATCGAAATGACATCTAGATCTGCCGGTCCACTGGTGAGCTTTCTAAGTATCAAGTTTGTCTCCTCCTCAAAACCTACAATTATTTTATCAGTTGTCAATGACTTGCTCTCAACTGGTTTCTTGGGAGAGTTCACAACGATGAGACCTCTGTTCTTGGAAATGTTCTCATGTAAATTAGAGACCTCTTCTTTGATAAGCTTCATCTTCTTTATGGTAATGGGAAGTGAGAAAATAAGATGTAAGAGACCATTATCTCGAACAATAATTGAATCTATGACATCTTTTGCCTCATAAGCCACATCTAGAACACGTTCCCAGAGATCTTTATACAATCCTTGCTCAACATTCTCAAAGAACGATCTTATGAATTCCAGGTCTTGTCTCACGAACTCAATTTCTTCCTTTATCAAAGCAATTGAATAAGCATTGGAATCCAGTAAATCATTCAAATGTATGTGTAGTAGATGCATGAAGAGTGGTCCATCACTCATGGGGAACCAACATTGAGATGAATCTGGGACTTTCAGATAAACATGTTTGAGATCTTCCTTGAGGAGATCAATATTTTCCAGCAACTTTAGGGTTGCACGATTTGTCTCATCGGTACTCTCCTCATTCCTTAATTTCTCTTCTAAGTCGCGAACAAGAGTTGATACCTCCTTGATAAGTGCTCCAACAAATGTCAATAGATCAAATAATTTGTCATGATGAATAAAGTCCTTGGGCATATCAGAAAGAATAATTAATAGGAACTCAATCATGAAATGAATGTTTCGAGCCCCTAAAGTGCTAGGGGTAATAACAGTTACCATGTGCTCCTGTAGATGAATAAGATATTCCCGAAGAATGTCCGGAGAGGTTTCCAGGAGCTGCTTAATGAAGAGTCCAATTTCTACTGAAGTTGAAGCTTTCAAATTTGTATAACACCCAATATCTTTGCCATCATCATCCAAAATTGGTTGAAGCAGATTCTCAACCTCTTGTCTTTTTCTAGTCATTATATCTTCAAACTGCTCCAAATTGGAATAAGAAAGCTGGACATATGTACAAATAAATGTCAGCTTCAATTTCAGGCTTTCAATTAGATCCATATCAACAGCCTTTTGATCTTCTTCATTCTTTAATCTCTCCATGAAATCCAGAACATTGGCAACGTCCTTGCGAAGAGCAGAAAATGACACCTGCCAAAATAATACATATCAAAATTTTAAAGCCACATAGCTACAATTCAACACTTTACAGTTCACTCTATCAAATAACATACCAATGAGTTGTTTACTTCTTCATTATCTTTTCGTTTTTCCATGATTGTACTTTTCCTTTCCAAGTTCTCAAGACCTGATGCATAAAAAGTACAAAAAACTTTATCAGGAGAAAGAAGATGAAAAGATAAGAATAATCACTACTTTCACGTGAACTTAAGAGGAGGTCTTAATTAGTGGAAGATGATAAAGGTACACTTGCGATTTGAATTGAAGAAAATGACTTGTAAAAATGGGGTTCATCCAGAAACGAGATCAACTGGTACCGAACCTTTCTATCTCTAAAAGCGTATAGTAATATATTTTCATTAGCGAGGGGAATCTTTCGTCATCTTAGAAAAAATCTAAAAGATCTGCTTCTATTCACTCCGCACTCTCCAACCCCCTCCCTCTCACCCGGTAAGAATTCACCCGCATTGGATATTAATACCAAACTAATACAACTTATCATGGGTAAGTAATAATTTAATGAGGTAAAAGTATACATTAACTAACCACAATTAAGTGATAAAGTCGTGCATCTATTGATTTGTTGTAAATCGGTGGTGTGAGCAAGTATTTAGCCCTCTCTCTTTCTCCTGCATTTTGTTTACCTCTCTCTTTGTGAGATCCAACTAACCTACCAAAGTTCTTTCATTTTTCTTACATCACTTTTACTTTTCCATAATTTTACTTCAATAGAGATGAGAGTAGCAAATATTAGATGAGTTGACTAACCTTTTTAGTTGATGAAACTATATATCCTCTGCTTGCTTTGTTATTAGATCTATAGAGCTCAAAATTCTGGAAATAAACAGAGGAATAATTAAGACCAAATATGATGCATAGTATTATTCCAAAAAAGTAAGAAAGCAAAAGCATGATTGAATTACAATGGGGATTCACTTGTCTGCCACAAAGGAAAAAGATAAGAAAATTAATCAAACTTTCAATATTCTGCTCACTTTATATCACTTCCTCCGTTTTATTTTATTGACACTATTTTGTTTGTTGGACATTCTAATAATTTCTTAGGTAAAGGTTCTTATATTGCATGTTTCAAAAAACATAAAGAGGCAACCATGCTAGAAGCAAAATCCAATATGCTATAATTAATGGTCATTTGGTAGTTGTATAAAACAAGTCTTATCCATGTATTAGAGTCCGTATGACTTATACGACGTTTGGTAGGTGGAAAAGAAAAAAGTTATTCATGTATATAATTAATACAATGTTTGGTAGGTGGATAAGAAAAAAGTTATTCATGTATAAAATTAATACGTCGTTTGGTTAGAATAACATACCTAATATTCATAGTACAAGTTCATTTAGAATTGTGGAGATTAATGTTAGCTTGTGAATCTAGATGATGTTGTCCTACGATTTAATTGACAGGGTGGAGTAACATTGCATATCTTTTTTGGTATTATGAATTCAACAGTGGCAAATGCACCTCTGATTAAGAATGAAGGATTCTAAACACTCCAAATCTTTTGTGTCTACCACGGTTGCATATTATTGACCTAACGACTATGGTGGGGATCATGTCACTACCCAAATTCCAAAGCTAGGACTAACACCTAGCAAGCCACAACCCGCTAGGAGAACCATTGCATTCAATCACGAAACTCAAATTAAAGTCCGAATTCTCATTCATCCCACCACACCCCAAGACCTCTTATTAAGAGACTTTAAGCATAATCATACTTTTTGACATATTTTTGTTGGACAGGTTGAAGTAATAGGTTGAAAGACGAATCAAATAGCTAGATCTAGATTTAGAAATTCCAAGATTATTAAAATATAATTCATCGACTTCTCAGGTCTTTTAAATACCTAAAGTGCTCAGTGTTGGATGGAATTCATCGACATCACCAAACGTACAAAAATTGAGAGCTGGATGGAATCTGTTGAAAAAAAAAAACAAGTGGTTGCCATTTTATATAACATTGAGTGTAGATCCATTTCCACTACAAGAATCAGAATATTGAACAGTATATTTGGTTTCTCTGCAGCAAAATTGTATAAGAACATGATCAAAAGAAGAGAAAAATCTTTCTGTTATATCTTTAGAGTCGTAATGAAAAATGAAATCCCTGGTAGAAACTTGAGACTTTGAAGATAGACTCTTTTGGGTGATTGGGGTTAGTGGAGAAAAGAATCTTAGTATTAAAAAATTTATAGAGAAAATCATGCATACTATTCCCTCATAATTGTTTTGTATTAAAAAAATTATAAAGATAAGTTAGTGCTACTAAAAAGCAAAAGCATGAATCACTTTTCTACTACAAAGTCCAAATTCATAATTAGGTATACATTAATTTAATTAGAAAGCTAATCAAAATTTCTCATAAGAATAATACTCTGCTCACTTTATATTACTTTTTCCTTTTCATTTTTATTTGACACTATTTCCTTATTATTCCGTCCAAATATAATATTAACATTTTTTTATATAATTTCTTAATAAAAAGCTTTTATTTCTACACAAATACTATGATATGTTTACCATCACAAATTTCAAAAGTCTTTTTTTTCTTCTTTTTGTTAAGCTTTTACGTCTTTTTTTGCTTCTTCTGTTAAGCTTTGTAAAAATTCAAACGAAATGATGAAACAGTGTTTTGATTCTAATTTCTAAGAAAACTCGAACACAATGATATTCACAAACAAACAGTTCAGTTGAGACTTTTATCAAACACATTGTGGGCAGCTTTTATACATTTAATCAAACACATTATAGGCATTTTTTTTTAACATTTGATTGTAGGCATAATTTGGTTTCTAAGCAGCAGAAACAAATGAAAAAGAACCTGTACAATTTGCAAATAATATGGTTGATAAATTAGACGACACATAAAACTATACTAAAGGATATAATATTATTATTTGATATGGCCATTGGTCTACATAATTAAAAACTAATAAAAAACATAAAAACTGTAGAAAGAAAATCTCTCCATAAACAAAACTCTCTAAACAACTACATTGTGGATTCTATTGTTATTGTGTTAGAAGAAACAAACCTATATTTATAAAGTCCTAAAACCTTTTTTTACTACAAAAAGAGTCATAAAAGGAGAGAATAAACCAAATATGAAAGAATATTATATTTTCCTTTCAAAAAAAGTAAAAACATTTATGGTAATGTTTTGTATTTTCTTTAAGGAAAAATAAATCTTAAATTATGGTAAGAACATCAAGGCAAAACCCTAACACAAAAGGGGATTTACTTTCAGTAACTTCTTTCACTCGTTCTGTCATCTCACAATCTGTTGAATCTTATGAAAGTCAAATATGTTAAGAGTTCCTCCACACATCATCTCAAAAATAAAGAACTGACACACATTAGTTTTCAAAAAGAGTCACAACCAATATATATTAAACATACATACCAATTACAGAACCATGCATTTTCATAATGCTCTTCTAAGTAGACCTTACTTTCATATGTTGCATAACATAAAAGAGTTGTATTTTTTACTACTAATTGCTCTGAATTAAGTTGCTCGGTCAAGGGTGAAATTGATTGTGTATGAGCTTCTCCAATAACCTTTAGCTCCCATGTTCCATTGACTACAACCAGCATACTAAAAGTACACAAGGGGCTCAAGCAAAAATCAACGTAGTACTGATATATACCTGCAGTTTTTCCTATGCAGAAGCCATGGAGCAATTTCTGGTTCTATAGGATGTCGATGCTGCTGCATCTCTATCAACAGTCCAAACAGAATCAGGCATGACAACCTCTGTCCTGTATGTGTAGAGTTTCTCGATGGGGCAACTTTCTGGATCAAGTTAGGAGACAATTCCTTGAAATAGTAACCAAGGTGCCATTTTCTGCCAGCTGAGACTGCTACAAGGTCTCTCTCAGTCAAGGATACATTCAGTTCTTGCTCATATGGATCGGAAGAAAATACCTTAAGTTCTTCAAGGTCCTTGCAATAGTCGGCAATCTCCTCAAGACCGGTATCTTCAATATAATCTACCAGACTACCACCTACAGTCAGTCACATTCAGATACAAATATTACAACTTTTTTCACCTCTAAGGACAGATGTACTCAGGAAAGGGTAATCTACATTAAAATTCTATGAAAACATGTGTGGTTTGAACTTTGGTCAATAGTTAACAACTTCCAATGAAGTCACAAATGGTCAATTTGAGCCCAAATAAAAAACATACAACAATCTGAAATTTATGGAAAATTAAATTAAATAAATCTAATAGAGAAAACAAAAAATAAATAGGGTAGAAAAAATACAACATACAAATAAAAGAGAATGCATCCTTTAAATTTCAACATTCCCATTTTTGACACTCCTTTGTAAGAATGGCAAAACAAGTTTAAAACCAAACAATTCAAGAAAATTTCTTCTCTATAATTCAAACATGTACCGTATCGAGTCTCCAAACTATCGAGAGCATGCAAATCTATACAAAAGTGACACTCAAGCTAGAACTTACCAACAGCCGCTGCAATTTGTAAGAGTGCCTGCTCATCTTGCCAAGATTAGGAATTCGAGTGGTAGAATGGCTTAAATTCAAAGACATGAGTCTATGGTAGACATAAATAAGAGAAAAGTTAGGCTGGCACAGCAAAGAGAATTGTAACCATCTTCTTTACATGCACTCTGCAAAGAAAGTTACACTGGTCAAAATAATTGGAACAAAGAGAAGTTATTCCATTTTATGTGGCACTCTTTTTCTTTTTAGTATGTATAAAAAAGAACGACGCCTTTCCATATTTTCAAATAACTTAATTTTGAACTTCTCATTTTACTCTTAATGATATGCTTTTAAAGCCACAGTGTAAGAGAGCTCAAGACTTTTCACACATAGTGCTTAAGAGCTTCTTAAGTAACGGAATATTATTCTGGCCAATGACCTGAAGCTCGTCCCCTCCTTAATCTTCATAGCAGAATCTTCAAGTTGAGGGCTCTCTACAAGTTTGATAACTTTTAACGAACAAATATCCTCAAATCTAGGCGGAATCTCCTCAAGCTTGTCACATTCCAACAGATATAATTTCTCAAGAACGGGAAAAGATTCGTCTTCAACTTTCCACTTAGTAAGAGTCACTTCATCCAACCTCAAAATTTTGAGATTCTCAAAGGTGTCTTCCTCCTCCATGTTCCATTCTTCCCCATGGATGATTGAGTGAACAAGAGTCAGCTCTTTAAGGTTGGGAAGTCTCGCTATTGTTGATAGTGCATTGGATGTCAGAGAGAAGTCATACAGTCGTAACTGTTTCAAATTCGAAGGGAAGTGAAAATCCCACAACCATTTTGTCGCTACAGAGGTGTTTGAACTGTCAAAACCTACTCCTACTCTGAGGGATTCTAGTTCATTTAGGAAGTCCAATTTTGGGAACCAATATTGCTCTGTTGAGTAATCATATGATCCCTTGATACGTAATTCAAGAACTTGAAGATTGGGAAACCTTTTGAAAATATCCTCTGTGTATTTCGAATAGGAAAGCATGAGTTGCCCTAAAAATCTCAAGTTCTCTAACTTTGTGTCCTCTGCTATAAGTACTGGTTCATCTGTATCCAAATCAAAGAAAGAACAACAACTCATGCCCAACACTCGCAACTTTACAAGATTCCAAATTCACGGTAGTAGTACCAGGGGTGGTTTATCATTTTCCACAAGCAGAGTTTCTAGATTCCAGAGGTTTGAGAAAGACAAAGGCAGAGATTTAACTTCTGTCCCAATTCTTAAGAACCTCAAATGATTCAACATGCATATTTCATTCAGCAAAGAATCTTCCACCTTGAGAAAACAGCTATACAGGCTCAACACTCTGAGTAGCCTCAAGTGTCTTAGGTAACATGTATCAAGAACTTGAACTTATCCATTCAAACAACTATTCCTCTCTGAAGTTGGAAATTCAGGTTTTCACCTATCTCATTGAAACAAATTACCAAGCTACAGGAAATCAAATTATCCAAATAAATCTCCATCACTTCTTCCACACTCTTCATCTCAGTCTGTCCCACAAGTCCTTCGGCACACCATACATCTTTCAAATAATTGACTAAAATCTTTCTGTCCTTCTGGAAACTTGCAAGGTAAAGAAAGCATGGCTTGAGGTGATCTGGTAAATGGTCATAACTGAATTTTATAACCTTCATCACTTCCACTTTACTGTTCAAAATAAAGGAATCCAAATTATTTTGAACTTCAAGCCACACAGTCTTTTTCTTTTCCAAACCCACAATGACTCCAGCAATCAGATCAGCCACCAAAGGAAACCCTTTACATTTTCGAGCTATTTCTTTTCCAACATCCAACAGTTCATCAGGGCAACTCTCTTTCCCAAATGCCCTTTCTCCCGGTCAAGAAGATCAGTGTGAAACTTTCTATGCAAAGCCACTTTCTTTTCTCGAGTCGTCAATATAATTCTACTTCCTTTCTCAACTTCGGGAAAAATTCTTGTTAACTACTCCCATGTTACGGCATCCCACAAGTCATTTAAGACAGTAAGATACCTCTTTCCATTCCGTAGCTTATCAGCAACATCAATATTCTCACTCAATTTTGAATCTGAGTTGCTAACTTGATTAAAAAATTTATCCAACAACTTCTTCTCGTCATATTCTTGGCCAACTGCACGAAGGTCAAAATGACTAGATATTGATTTATCATTGTAGACTTTGTATGCCAAAGTAGTTTTACCTGAACTAGTCAAGTTTGGAATCTACTCAATTTCTAGTTGATATTCAGAAATATTACATTTATGACTTTCATCAAACACATTGTAGACATTTTTCAACCAAGTAAACTCTTCTGTGGGATCGTGCACAATTTATACTCTTGCTAATCTGGACTAACATGTAACTTATGCTCAATTTATGTGGCAATTTTTTTTAATCGATCCCAAAAAGAATGAGACGCCTATTTTGTTGGTTTTCAAGGAGCAAAATGGTGTCCATCACAACTATACGTTTGCTTAATTGCATTCATTTGTTTTATTAGACCTAAGTTGACTGAGCATACATCAAACAATCATTTTTTTAAGAAAAAATGCTCAATGACTAATGAATTAACATAACAAGAACAAAAAGAAGAAAGTTGAAGTGATACTCAAAAAGGCATAATACATAAATGACATATAGTAATACAAAAAGCATGATGTATAAACGTGTCATTTAACTTGATCTCATATGATATTTACGCCCTCTAACTTTAGGTGCGTATAAATAGACACTTAAACTTGTATAAAATTGAACAAATAGATACATTCGTCCTATGTGGCATTCTACATGACAATTTTGTGTCATATGTGGCGTCCTACATGTATTATATTAGGTAGGACGCGTGTGTTTACTTGTTCACTTGCGTGCACATCCAAAGTTGGAGGACATAGATGTCCGTTGAAACCAAGTTAAAGGGCATATTTATGTATTATATCATACAAAAAATGTCTTTTAACTTTGCCTCATTTTATATTGGCATAATACATAAATATGACCTTTAACTTGACATCATTTCACATTTATGCCCTCAAACTTTGAGTGTGCATATGTAGACTCTTAAAATTGTATATAATCGAACAAATAGACACACACGTCCTATGTGGCATCCTACGTGGCAATTTACATCATATGTGGCGTCCTACATGTATTATGCCATATAGGACTCATGCGTTTACTTGTTCAACTTTATACAAGTTTAAGTATTTACTTGTGCACACCCAAAATTGGAGCGCGCAAATGTGAAATAAGGCCAAGTTATGCCCTTCAATTTTAGATATACACAAGTAGACACTTGTGTTAGCTTCCTGGATGCTTATATATGAATTTTGATCAATAGCAATTAATCTCTCAAGAAATATGGACAGTTGATAAGAGCCCCTGAAATCAGATCAATCAAAGACACATTAAGAAAGGGAAAACAGATCTCATCAAATCAATAGAAACTCCAAACTGATGGACAGATCCTCGGCAATCAAGGGACGCTGACGGACAAGGTTTAACATGTCATGGAATCTGGAAAGGGGACTGGAAGTAGGCACTACATTGGTATTTCGAATCAGTATAAATTTTTTTGAGTCATTTACATTACGCTTTTTATACTTGCATTTTACTATATTACTAATGTGCAGTTGAGTCAACTATCCTATACATGAAGTTGACTAAGGAGTTTTTAATTCACCCCCCTCCCTCGTTTTAACTTTAAACTTAAACTTGTATAAAGTTGAATATGTAGACACATGAGTAAGGCTATTCAAAACCGAACCAAAACCGATAACCCGAATAGAAAAAAATGTATTGATTTATTGATAATGGTTTATCGAGTTATGATCAGTTCTTAATGGTTTGAGGTTTTTTCTTCACGGGTTAACTGATAACTCGATAGTAATTAATAAATTATATTTATACCATTATGTAAATAAAGTCCTTGACTTAGGATTTAATTTCATATTGTTTTGTTATTCAACAATGTGATAGTGTTGCTTTTGAGCAAGACACAATCTATCAATTCATGTGCATGGTTTATTTGGTCTGTCACCATGTTTCTAAGTAATTTTCAACCATTTATTTTTTGTGTCAAATCTTAATGGTTAAACCGATAATGATCAATAACAGATAAATTGATAATCAATAAGTCAATATCTTAATGATTCTTAACGATTTAGCATGTCTACAAACCGATAACCAATAGGTCGAACCAGGGGCGATTTTAAGGGTAAATAATGGGTCACTCGAACCCGTGGTCATCCGACAAAACTCAATATATTATTTGTATAATTTTTAAAATATAGTAAATATTAAACGGAAAAGGGTCAAAATTGCCCCTGAACTATGCGAAATAGACCACTTATACCCTCCATTACATTTTGGGATCAAAAATACCCCCGATGTTATCCCAGGAGACCACAAATACCCTCAAGAGTTAACACCCCAAATTTTAGTGACGTGGCAAGCCACATGGGACTAATCCTTCCACCTAAGCGTTGCCAACTAAGATTCACTACAAAAGAACTTGACCTTTGTCGCCACAAATTTCCAAAATATTGCCACTAAAGGTTATGAGTGATTTTTAGTGGCGACTAAGGCTCCAACAACCATTCGCTAGTAAAACCTATTTTTTCAACAAAAACATATGATAATTAATTTTCGATTGCAACCTAATTTTCTAAAATAAATAACTTGCAATATCAATATTAAAAACATCCAATATTATTACGAAAAATCATCAAAAATTACTTCTCGATTCAAATATCCTACTATATAATGCATCATTGTACATTTTATACATTTACATATGACATAAAAATAAAACATACAGTGTCTTCAAACTCCTACTTAATCGATATCATTTTTTGTTTTTTAAAAACAATGAAGAAAAAAATACAGAATTAGAATTTAATGTTAAAAACTTTTAGTGACGATGTTCTGGGCTTTTGTGGTGACTGTTGTCGCCGCTAAAAGTCTAGTTCTTTTGTAGTGAATCCTAGTTGGCAATGCTAGGTGGAAGGATTAGTCCCACGCGGCTTGCCACGTCAATAAAAATTTGGGGTGTTAACTCTTGAGGGTATTTGTGGTCTCTTAGGATAACAGCAGGGGGATTTTTTTATCCCAAAATGTAACGAAGGGTATAAGTGGTCTATTTCACATAGTTTGTCACGCCCCGAGCCTACACCTTGGGCGGGACCGGCACCCTGAGACCATTTATGGCCCCAAGCGAACCCTTGGCCTGGCTTTCTTAACTCAGCGGAAACCTAACCCAAAAAAATAACTCAATGCAATGCAATATTACAAAACAACTTAACTTATAAAATATGGCCATAAAGGCAACTCGAATCTCAAAATAGAATATTTACATATATACATAGATGAGAGACTCAAAACTAACTGACTGATTGTCTGTCTATGAAGCCTCTAAAATACTGAGAT
>JAJOOR010017610.1:0-23110 GCA_036250505.1 Solanum acaule
CTTTTAGCCTTTAGGCATAAACCCAACAACCTGCAAAAGTGAAGCTTCACAATCACAAATAAATTGACAATATAAAGTTAAATAAGGAATATGAAAGATCATAAAGAAACATAGACATTGAATGTATTAATTGCTCAATTTAATTAGATTACAATTATTGTTCAATGTTCACCCTTGAATGGAAAAAAAGAGCAAAACGGATGTAAAAGGTAAAATGTATTAATTATTTGGTTTAATTAGAAATAAAAAGATTCATTAAATTAATGATAATGACTCTTGAGCTTTCTAAATTGATGTAATTAAGATATAATTTGTAGGTTTTTAAATAAATTATATAAATGTAAAAAATTAAGAAAAATGTAAAAAAAAAAATGAGAAAAAAGATATATGTCATTCTTGGCTTTAGAAGCATGCCACATCACCTCCCGAACATCTAGCTTTATTATATATATAGATTAGTTTTTGTGTAATGAACTGCAGGTAAATGCTCCACTAGGATTTGGGATATAATAGGTAACCACAAAATATCTTATTCCCAGATAAAATAGGTAAATGGCAAATATATATTTTTATACATCACTTTTCACATTGATGAAGGTTGTTGTTATAAACAAATAACTTGTTCTTAAAATTTATGCAATGCATATTATTCTAAATACAACAAATCAAACCCTCAATAAAAAATAACTAATCCTAACATAACTACCTCATCATAATTAATCCCAACATAACGTATTTCATCATAACTAATCTCAACATAACGCATTTCATCATAATTAATCTCAACATAGTGTCAAGGTAAATTTCAACATCAATGTACCGTGATAAATAATACTTTTTGTTAATGTCAAGTGCCACAAATTTAAATTTTCATAAATTGGACATGGTAAAACTAAAAATTAAGCTAGAAACTTAATTTATTCGGATAAAATTAAAATTTCATACTAATAACGTATTATAAAATAAAATGGAGAAAAACTTTTTGGATCAATCCCTTTCTTATTGATAACAACAAAGTTGTAGTAATTTCCTGAACAAACCTGCACGCAACCAGAATAAAGGTTGATATAAGTATTTCATTACATTAACACACACGGCAAATACTCCTAACTAAAGTGCAGACCTTGTTTTTAAGATCAATGATCTTTTGCACTCTCTCATCAACTGAGAGCCTTTCGGCAGCAGCCATTGCCTCACTCTGCTCCGCATTCGACTAGAAAAACCCTGCATTTACTTCACTGAGAAAGACAAGTGCGTTAACTATGTGAACTCAATAAGTCCAAGTAAATACATGTAATATGAAGCTGTGATGAACAATAATCACCTCATCTCATATTCCAATGATACATTACAAGTCATAATGTAACAGTTCTCAGCTCGTCTTTTCATGTCTGGATGTCTTGAACCATAACGAGCACAAGTCCCCCAACCCGAAAGCAGAGCAAGAAAACATGAGTATTGCAACATGTTGAGTCTGTACTCACAAAGTTCAATTTTTCAGTTTACATTGTTCAGAACAGATGGGTCTGTGGTTGACACGTTTCTAAAGGAATGTGTCCTAGGTTGATAGTTTAATAGGCTGACCAATTGGAATAACACCAATTTGATTTTTTTCCCCAACTTCCTGCATAGCTTGTTGGTTTCTCTGTTATTTTCCTTCCATTCCCCTTTATTTTTGAGTTGCAGATATTCTAGAATTAAAGATAGTTGTTTCAAGCATTCACAATTTTAATTAAACAAATGGTTAAAAAGAATGAGATTTTTTTGATATTTATTTTCTTTTTCAAGATAATATAAGTGTGTCTATAAATATAATTTTTTATTGAAGGTTTTTGAATTTGGAGAAAAATTTCATTCAAGAATTTGTCAACAATAATATATTTAATAAAATTACATAAAATTGAGTATGTAATGGATATAGTGCAAGTAGGCCTTATCGCTATCTTCCTGAGATAGATAGATTGTTTTTAAAAAGACTCTCAGATCAAGCTAATCAAAGTAGTAATTAAAAGAAAAATGGGATTGAAGACAAATATGACTATTAATAACAAAGCAGGTTGGAATTATATGCAAGAAAACGTAATAACTACAAGGTGTGATTTTCTAAACACATGACTAGGTGATATCAGATACCTAAACATAGTAATACCGTATGTTTTAATTAAGTGGTCATATAAATCCTTTAAATTAATTCATAATTTAAACGGATCTTTCATTGTTAAATATTTAATTTTTAGTCCTTCATGGAAATGATAACGAAATAAAATCATGACCTTCACTTTATCTTGACTTGATATTTTATTTTTTCGTTTGATATTATCTCCAAGACCTTTAACGTCAAGTAGAATTTCAACATTAAATATCTATGACAAATAATTCTTATAAGTAATATCAAGTGCTATAAATTCAAACTTTAATAAATTAAACATGATAAAAACTTAGAATAAAATTTAATATATCCAAAGAAAATTAGAGTCTAACAAGTTTATTGGAGTATAACATAAAATGGAGTACTAAACTTAAAACATCAAAAGATGCTTAGTTGAGAGAATCAAGAAGAGTACACATGAGTTTTCTCGTCCACGTCTCATCTCATTCTTATCGCATTAAAGGGGTTAGTTATAACTCAAAATATACGCCGGCCAGTTTAGTAATGTGATATGAAATTAGAAGATGAAATTATAAGATGAAACTAAAGTTTTATTTATACATATAATTTAGATTTTTTATATGGTATATTTTCACATAAACATAAAAACTCCATAATTAGTTGTAAAATTATTAAAAGATACAGTGTTATCAAATAAGTAAAAGTTTATAAAATCACATAATACACTATCACAAAGCTATTCTTAAAAATACAACATTTATCGCTCAAACTTTATGGAAGACCTTTTACCCCTGCACTATTTAATAGTGTATTTTAAAGGTATATATGTGCTCACGTAGACACGTTACTATTTATAATGATGTAATATTTATGATGTCCACGTGGGCACATATGTACCTTTAAAATACATTATTAAATAGTGTAGAGGGTAAAAGATCCTTTCCAAAGTTCGGTATTGTTACAACAATTTCGGTCGAAGTTCGGATATATTTCAGACTTTTTTTCCTATAAATTATAAATTTTATTTACAAATAAAATAAATGACTAGTAGATATAAATGTGTGTGTTTTTTTTACAAAATATAAATTTGTAAGTCAATTTTCGTATTTGAGAAATCTCAAATCATGATGTAAAATTGGGAAAATTGTATGAAATAGCAAACTATTAATTCAAATTAAATGATATAGTCATATTTTATTTTATTTGTAATTCGCAGCAAACATCCCCTTTTTTTGTCATCTGGTTCGATATACAATTAGCAATTTTCGGTATACAATTACCCATTCGGTATACAAATGTATAAAATGTATCGTTTGTGTTTGTATAAAGCGAGAGAAAAATGTATATACAAATACAAATACATATATTTTCGTCCTATACACTTATAATTATATAAATACAGATCTTATTATACAAATTACAATATATAAATGAATTTTTACAAAACTGAACAATTTGTATAAAACTGGATGTATCTAGCGAATTATACAAATCAAAAGCTTCATAACAAACATAAAATTTGTTATGGAGCGCAATTATGTAAACTATAGTTATAACATATAAATATGATTTTTATGTTTGATATATGTGAAAGTTGCTCTATAAAATTTTCAAATCATAATTTTTGAGAGAATTTAGAATTTCTCTTGAGATGAAAGCAATGTGACTGGGACCATATTCTTGGGTGCAAACGATAAAGTTGTTAATTTCTTTGGACATTGAGGATGCCCCATCGACACCCATTTTACAACACATGGCTCTTTTTTATTTATGCTCTCTCAAATTTAGATGGTTAATGTGTTTCGCTTATCCTTGTTGTCATAAAAGAATTCATAGTTTTAACTTTTTCAGATCAACTAAAAAAGGTAAAACGTAATTATGTGTCTTGATAATATAACTTTTTCTCAATCATAATTTAAGTCAGATAACAAAATTGAATTTTGAATAAATATTGTAATTAATCCCTTTATCTCTAATTACTTGTCCATTTATAAATTGACACATTTATTAAGAAAATAATGATTGACATAGTGAATTTACTATTTTACCCTTATTAATTATAAAGTGGATAAATTTAAAATTTAAGATTTTCAAGAAATTCTACCTTTTTGAAAATTAATTAATTGAGGGTATAATAGGTAAAATTCAAATATTCTTTCTTGATTTGTCAAAATAGATAAAATAAAAAAGAAAAAATTGGACAAGTAATTAGGGAATGGAGTACTAAATAGAGACGCACACCAAGTATATCTTTATTATGCATAATAATCTAATTTCTTTCTAAAAAGTATCCTATTTTAATATTACAATGAGTTGAAATTACTGGAAAATATTATATTTTAATAAATTGTATTTTTTTTTTATCATAGATCATAACTCATACTGAACCACTACCTCATCATGTTCTTTCCACGATTAAGAAAGTAACAATTACTGAGTTAATCAAGTTATAGAAACTTGAACAAACATCAAACACCAAAAAAGAGTTACGTTGAAGCCTAGATAAAAAAAAAATAGGTATGTCACTCTAGTATACATATTATTCCAAGCCACGGTAGCATCCACAACATTAATTTGCACACTAAATAATCAGATCATTCTACATATACAATCAATACTTACTACTTAACTTATTGATTATAGATAAAAGCCTTGAGATGAGACATCATATCTTGAGTTCTTGGTTGAGAGATTGGTGAATTATGTAGAATATGAAATGCATGTCCTACACCTTTATAAACATGTTTTTCCACTTTAATTCCAGCATCTCCCAGTACACCACACATTTCCAAATTTCTATCTTTGAGTATGTCCATCTCCGATATACAGATCAACACAGATGGAAATTTCATATTATTAGTACTACTCAATCTCGGCTTACACCAGGGATGATCACGATTCGAGCCCACTGGCAACGCGATTCGCCAATAAGTATCCGAAGCAGATAAATTCAAAGCAGAGTATGGAGGTTGAACTGAATATTTCTCTGATTGAGTTCGCGATTCACCTCCGAAAAATGGTTGGATTAAAATAACTCCTTTGAGACATAAAGGCTTGATATTATTATTATTATACGAATTGAGCCTAATGGCTACGTGATAAGCAATATTAGCACCAGCACTGTCACCACTAATGAACATGTTTGAAAAATTGCATTTACTAGACCACCAATTTTGTTCCTTGGAATTTACCATAGCTTGATTTTTTAGCCATGTTATAGCGTGGAATCCATCATCGTAAGCAGCAGGAAGACGATTTTCGGGTGCTAATCGATAGTTAACGGACATAATTACAACTCCGATTTTCGAAGCAAGAGTTGATAAGAAATCATGGTAACATTTCCATGCAGCGGAGCCTACTGAAAAACCGCCCCCATGAAAATAAATGAGTAAAGGGAGTTTCTTTGAAGGATTATTATTGGTAGGGAGGTAAATTCGTGACCATAAATTAGTGGGATTGTGAAAAATGACATCTTTGGATGTAACATGAGGGAGAGAATTAGGTGGGACATTTGGGACAATAGGTGGTCTTTCAATGTGGCCATTGTTGTAAATTTTTATAAGACCTTCAATTTCTTCTACTACAACAATTCCATGGTCTTTTCTTAGGTTGAGATTTTGTCTAGGATCGTATGAAATTGCAGCAACCATTTTTTATTTTTTTTTGGTTTTTGAGAGGATGATGGTATATTTTTGTAGTGAGTAATTTGGTTCTCTTTGTTGAGATTTTGGTGTCCTTTTATAGAGAGGTTTGATACCCCCAAAGGCCCAACTACGTAAAAAGTGAATAAGAAAAGTGATAGATCCTTTGGCACAATATAGAATTTTTTTTGGTCAATTAGAGTGTTTTTACCTTCCAGTAGGATTTCTCAATGCAAATCCAGATTAATCAATTCCTAAAATGAATACTGAATACTGAAAAGAAAAAGAACACTATCTTATTGAACACTATTAAAGTGCAATAACATGTACTACATCCATCTCATATTAGATGGACACTTTCTATTTCACATGGTGACTAAAAAATTATTAATAGATTGATCAATTTTACTATTTTGCCCTTAGTTCATATTAATTAGTTTCTTGAAATTGTTTTTACAAGATCTTCAAAACTTGTTTAAACTTCCAAAGATCATATTAATTATAGGGCAAAAATTTAATTAATTCTATCCTAATTTAGTAAATGATCAAGTAATATAAACAATTCTTTTTTTTAAATAAGACGTGCATCTAATATGGTACGGAGGGAGTAATAACTATTTAGAACAAATATATTTGATAAACACAAAAATAAGTAAACATGAGTAGTTGCTATGACAAATTAAATTGCATAAATGTATATATATATTATCATAATATTTTCTTTGGTCAGAGATATGGAATAAATACTATGGATGAATTACCGTGCGCCCAAAGTATGTCGGCATGTAGTCGTAATATATTCTTCGGTTTTGTAAAAGAGGTGTACGTATCTAAATTCTAAAGGATTAATTAAAGTTATTCCTAGAACTTGGACTAATTTCTATTTAACAGATAAAAAAAAAAATAGAATGAAATAATCACACATTTTGTTATGATCATAACTTAATTTTTTAGACGAAATAAATATATATAGTATTTATTAAAAAGATCACGTGCTTAGTTCTTTAAGTAAATTTCAATGCAGACATCCTAAATATATAATTTGAAAATTACATATTTGGCTCCGACCCGATAATCTTTTAAAAATTCATACAAGCAGTCAAGCAAATAGGTAAAACTGGATCTTTTCAAAAGAGCATTTTGACTTGTACCTTTCTAGCTAGAAATATTATATGATTAATCGTTTATAGTATTTCATTGTTCTGTTTTTTTTTTTTTTTTTTATAGATTTGGAACTAGTTTTTCTTCACTTAATTTTTATTATTATTATTATTATTATTATTATGAATATTATATATCTTTTATAATATTTCATTCTTATGTCTATTCCATAAAACAAAAATAACTGATGAGAACAAAAATGTTTTCTAATCCAAATTGAAGTTAAATTAAAGAAAAGATAAATAGATTTTTTTTTACAAACTTTAGAAAAAGCTAAGAGGTCAAGAACCTTCGATTAAACACCCCCAGGCCACCCAAAGAGAAAAAGGAAAGAAAACAAAAACAAAAGCCTATCTATTTCATGGAGTGTATTTTTTCAAAATTCCCCACTTGCATTTGGACTTGATCTCAACCATAAGGTAACGTTAATCCATAAAGAAATGAATCTTTGGTCTAACTCAATTCAAAACTAGTTTATGATGAAAGGATTGCATAAGCCAGAAGATCATCCATCATTTTTAATTTGTACCGTTAAACATAAAATACAAAATAGTAAACTTGACAAGTTAGAAGGAATGGAAAAGGAACAATTAAGTTTTATGCACATATGATGCATAATTCACGATTAGCTTGATTTGATTTACGATAACAAATAACTTTTCATTACAAATTTGATAAGATAGTAACAAGATTCTAATATGATATATCCAACTAATTAAATTGCACTGAGAGTATAAACTGGGAGCGCATATAAAAAGAGTGACAACTGCAAAGACGACTAAAAGATGAAAAGCTAAGGATGACCAAAAAGAAACCTTATTTATCCTTAGAGATACAAGCATGCAACTATGCAATAGGGACAAGTGATGAGTTAGTCAAAAAGGAATAAGTTGCAAATATTTTAAGATATATATATCATAACGATAGGTACGTACTTGAGGGTCGATTGTAAACTAATATGTAGAATCTTAAAGTTTTGTGACCTTTATACTTGCTAAGAGTTCCTTACTGGAAAAGTTTTTATAACTATCTGATATCTGAATCTCACTAACCCAACTAATTCAGATTCGTGGCTCATAAGATCCATTTATAGGAAAATCACTCCTTAACAAGAATTATTATTTAAAAAGATAGAATAAGAAGTGAAAAGATCACATTTGATAGTTGGATTGTACTTTTTTGATGCATGGCATAACCGCACACGGCACATCCTTTAAGTCTCTTTGTGATTCCAGCAGCAGCCAGCACACATTACATCTTTATTAGAATAAAATCTTCTGCTTGGGACCTACTCAATTTTTTTAAAGGTTATTGGTATAAGCCAATCTTCATATTTAATGAGTGCCAATTCAGTAACACGCTAGGAAAAGTAGAGTCTCCAACATATGCACCAAAAAAAATAAACTTGATCTCTTCTCATTTATCTATGTTACTGTAGATAAGGGGTCAGCTTTGTCAAATGTGAATTGGGTGGTTCACAAAATTATTCTGCCATGTGCGAATATACATACAAAATAATATAGTGGAACTTATCCCATTCAAATATAGATATATCATGTGTATTGAGTGGGCTAACAATCCTACAATGTCAACGTTGACCATCCGTTTTCAAATCTCCTGTACCTTTCGATAAGATTATATTTTTGCTAAAGACAAAAGAGTTGACCTATCCCATCCCTTTCTTGTTGTGGGAACAAATGCCAAAGTTACTCCTAGTTTTAAGAGTCTTAAGTAGGGCATGTTTGGACTCCAGAATTATTTTCTTTTGTTGCCGACTTGCAATTAAATCATGCATGGATTAAACATTAAAATGACAAACCAAACCTACATAATAGTGAACAAACTTATATATTGCTATCCATGAAGTGTGCATCAATAATTCTAATCACCAAACAAAATGTCAATGTCACTAGAAGACAACAAAAGTAAATTCAATCCCACTGAGAATGTCTATTTCATGAATTTATGGTCACGCACTAACATTTGAGATTTGAAAAAGTTGGCCTAATCATGGTAACTAACATAATTTGGCCTGAATTGCAACTTCCAAACTCCTGACCTTTAACATGGAAGGAATGAACCTCAAAAGAACACAACAAATACAGAGGACTCATACAATAACTAATTTGAGATTTGAAAAAGAGTTGATTGATTGAAACATATTTTAGATATGATTTAGAGGAGAAATACAAGTATAATAATGGTTCTAATTGTGGAATAGAAAACATGCTAAAATAGGCAACTGATGAACAAAACCCTCCACCACCATGAAAATGAAATTCACAATCTTTCATTCGTTTGGCCAGTCAGTGGAGATATAGTCCTATATGCAAACCCAAGCAAAAAATAACGCTCACTTCTCAGACAACCACCCATTCGGCCTCCCCATCTTCTTTCTAATTTCATTCTTTCACCAAGAAACACCAAATGAACACCATGAAAAAAGGAAATGGGAAATCACTGTCCTACGGATATTAGATGTGCATGAAAGGAAAGCTAAGTTGGTTTCCGCATATTACGTCCTGCACGAATTACTTCGTCAACAAGTAGCAGCTGAGATGCTATGACAGGGCTGCAAAGGAAAAATAGATTATTGATCAGGTGCAATACAACAGAAACTCACCTTTTGTTGGCAAATTTAAATGGGAAAAGGAAAAAGAAAACCAAAAGCAAATAACAACAAATATCAAGCTCTCATGCTCACAGCAAGAAGATTTCACAAAGAGTATAGACATTGAAACATGAATCACCACATGCTCATACAGCAGAACATTACAAGTAATAAGTAATCACATACCCAGAATTCACAATCTGACGCTTAACAGCATAATTGTCAAATATCCCCTCCATTTGGGGATCTATAGGTTCACCAGTATGCTGATTTAGTCCAACAATGTTTCCCTTGTCATGCTCTCCCTGCAAAAGATGAGATGTCAAGATGATAATTGAATTAATTATTGTTGCATTCATGAACATAGAGCAAGAGACTAATTCAAATACCGTCAGCGCTATAATCACATCTTGAGTATCAAGGCCAGAGTTCTCAGCAAGTGTTTTTGGTATCACAAGGAGGGCATTAGCAAAAGCTTCCACACCAAGTTGGGCACGCTTAACAGATAATTCGCCATAGGCCAAAGTCAGAAGATATACACAAACATACAACACCTGAATATATCTTGCAGAGGTATTTAGACAGCAATAAACTGTGCACATACCCCTTTAACAGTTTTCTTCACTTCGTTGATCAGGTATTGTCGAGCTGCAACTTCAAAGGCCCCAGCACCCTTAAAGTGATTACACAAGAACATACCTCAGTAACAGGAGATGCATCACTCCACTCTCATGATATGAAGAGAATACACTACTTAGAGCAAGTGAATGCTCAAACGTCATAACCAAATACAGGCACATGGATGAGAACTCATACACAAAGTAGCATCTAATAATCAGAGATAGAGCTCTGATATCAAGTCTGATAATGCCTTCCTTTTCATACTGTTGTAAAAAATAAAAACCCAGGACAACAGATGACAGTTCCATTTTTTCAAGTAAAGCCTTAGCCAAGATGAAATCAACATCTATACCTAGGGAGCCAGCATGTTTGTAAATGCATGCAAAGCATCATAATTCCATGCACATAAATTTTGGTCCAAAGATAGATAGACAGTCAAATACACAAACAAAGAAAAAGTCATCAAGTGAGAGCACTTCTACATGGAAATCACACAAAATTCATTTTCTAGAGTTCCAGGTATCAATGGACTAACATACCAGTACAACTGCTTCATCTTCAATCGTATTTTTGACTGCTCTCAGGCCATCACGAACAGCATCTTTAATTTGTGCTATTGTATGGTCATTTGGCCCTGGATAGAAAACAACAGTGTTTAACAAGACCAGTTCCTCATAAAGCGACATTACATCACCACAGCAAAACAATAGAGTTCACATGAGAAAACATAAAACGAAAACGAAAACCAAAATAAGTCAAAACACCTTTTATAAGAATAGTGCAGGAATGAGGATTTTTGACATTTTCTACAAATGTGTACTTCTCTTCACCAAGAACATGCTCATACACCAGGCCGGCCCAGCCAAGGCACTCAGGAGTAAGGTCATCAACAGAGTTAACTGCGTCACCGCCACATGCCAAAACCAAGCGTTCCATATTTCTTCTTTTCGCTCTTCGAAGAGCAATTATCTAGAACATAAAATGGGAATGATACACCATACATTGGAAGGTGAAAATAGGATACTTCAAGGTCACCGATCATTCAAATGAAACATTTATGTCACAAAATCAAAACTTTAGCATCTCAAATACTAATATGAATGACAATGCATTAACGTTTATTAAAGATAATAAAAGGAGAATTGCATTAAAAGAAAATAGGGAAGAAATGCTAAAAGGATGCAATTATATTTAGGGCTGTCAACTTGGGACAAAGAAAGTAATGAACTTATAAAGGGATGTTCAAAGTTTATAAGCTTTACTTCGAATTTAATGGACTGTTTTCTATGAAATTCGCTATATTTCATAGAGCACCATCTTTTGTAAATATTTTAAATGGTGTTTGCATTTTCTACTGAGAAATTTTCATGATCATTCTCTAGTCGTTGACATTGTAAGTCATATATAGGAGTATGGTCAGTTTCTCATTGTTATGGGTAGTTTAGAACCATATCAGTCTCACAGGATCATAAAAATTATATACTTTTTTGCATTTTATCAAGGTTTGTTATTGTTTTATTTAACAAATCAAACATTCGAATAAGTGTAACTTTAAGATGAAGCTCAAGAAAAGTTACCAAGCCGTTCGGTATTCCATTCTGATATCGAAGAAAAACCGAGATTATTGGGACAGTTTTGAAAAGTTTAAATTTGATTATGCGCACTAGAATAACCAAAAAATTGATAAATGTATAATTATTTTAAAATACCCAACCGAGACATGCCATTGACACCCCTAATTGTATTCAGGCATACAATAGCCGACCTTGGTCTACTTAGGACAAAGAAACTTCAGATAAACTGTCAACTATGAGAATGCAATACCCTAATATTTCTATCGACACCAATCCTTGCATATAAGTGGGATGGCAAAGGCATCCACGCATATGTTCACCTGGAACCTTCAGTAAATCCCCATCATAGCTGCTCCCTTTGTAAGTTAGAAATTCATGATAGGCTAGTATCTTCAATGAATTTTTTAATGACCAAGAACAATTACCCAGAAGTTCCAACATGGCAACAGAAGGAACCAGTATGTTTCTAGGTAGAGAAAACATGCAAAACCAAGTTGAAGAAGCCACATGCCTTCAACAACTAAATGACTCAGCTTGATAATTTATTAAAAACTGAATAAACTAGAGTGAAGATAACTTACTCCTTCCCGAGCAAGAAGGTCAAGGGATGTTGGATCAATCCCTTTCTGATTGATAACAACAAAGTTATTTTCATTCCCTGAACAAACCTGCATGCAACCAATAAAGGCTGAAATAAATATGTCATTACATTAACACACACATGGCAAATACTCATAACTAAAGTGCAGACCTTGTTTTTAAGATCAATGATCTTTTGCACTCTCTCATCAACTGAGCGCCTTTCGGCAGCAACCATTGCCTCCCTCTGATCAGCATTCGAGTAGAAAAACCCTGCATTTACTACACTGAGAAAGAGAAGTGTGTCAACTATGTGAACTCAATAAGTCCAAGTAATACATGTAATATGAAGCTGTGATGAACAACAATCACCTCTTCTCATATTCCAATGATACATTACAAGTCATAATGTAACAATTCTCAGCTCGTCTTTTCATGTCTGGATGTCTTGAACCATGGTCGAGCACAAGACCCTCAACCTGAAAGCAGCAAGAAAACATGAGTACTGCATCATGTTGAATCTGTATTCTGTACTCGCAAAGTTCAATTTTCAGTTTTCATCGTCCAGAACGGATGGGTCCGTGGTTGACGCATCTCTAAAGGAACGTGTCCTAGGTTAGGCTTTAATAGGCTGACCAATTGGAAGAACACCAATTTGATTTTTTTTTCCAACTTCCCTCATAGCTTGATTGTTTCTCTGTTATTTTCCTTCCATTTCCCTTTATTTTTGTGTTGCAGATATTCTAGAATTAAAGATAATTGTTTCAAGCATTCAAAATTAAAATTAAACAAATGGTTAGTAAGCAAAGAACGAATTGAACTTTGTATCTTTTGGCTTTTCATGAATCATCAAAATCCCCAATATTTTTGTCTTTTGAAATTTGAACATGAATGACGTGTGCAGTTATGGGCATAATATAGCTGTAGTAGCTCCACCAAACAGGTAGGATTTGTTTTGAGAAAGGAAAGAAATATCCATGGTCATCTAGACAAGTTTTCTTGAAGTTAGAGAAATGGACGAGGGTGAAGGAAACGATATAGAGTATATTGCAAGAGAATAATAAAAAAAATATTCATGAACCAAACACAACCTTTATTTTGTTTCCTGCAATTGCATCCTAGATATATAAACTAAGAGACATATCATGCAGCAACAACCAACGAGGACAAGTACATCTACATAGAGCCAATTCGGGGAATGAATGCCTTATATACGTGCCATACACATACATATAGCAGTTCTTCCACCAATGTTTACCCATATGCTAAAAGAGTTTTCATGACCCACAATCACCCAGTATTGTTATAATATTCACTGTTAGACTTTTAGCAAGGCATCTTTCACTTCCCAGACGATCCTCAAAAATGAAGGGAGAATTTATTTAGCACCCTTACCTTTTACTTTTAGTATATCCTGTGAATAATCATAATTTCCTAAGCATATTAAATCTAAAGGAATCAATATTTAATTCAAAAGTTTCCTGTAAGCAGTACATGTATTTATTTAGAAATTTGAAAGATAAAATTCAGCCCACTTTCATCATAAAATTTTAAGTTAGTTTATGAGAAATTGTGAACAGTTCATCTTTGCTCTTTTACAATCTAACTAGAAATGTATAACTTGTCCAATCCTAGGAGTTGAAGACGAATCAAAATATGATATCTGCTATAATACTTAGCTATGTTATCAATACTTGACAGTGTTGCCAATTATAGGAATTCATATTATCATATGGTGCATTCTGCTCATAACAAGAACAATAAACAGAGAAGAAGTTTAACGAACAGTAGACAAGAACTATGAAACGTGTTGCAAGTAGAGTTGGCATTTCAGTTGGAATTTATCATTATATGTATAATGATGACAATTAAACATGTGTTCAGATTATGGGTCAAAGTGTCAAATGATATTCCTGGTTGACTGGCAAAAATTCTGAGAAAATGAGAGGAAAGGATCAAAGCAGCTACTGGATGACGTATCAATGTTCAATTATAGAGGGAGAAAGAAAATTTACAGTGTAGGCATTTCTTGAAGTTACATGCCTACTCAAGAAAATCATACGATTTAAATTCATTTATTATCATTTTATCAGTATCATACTCTTTAATCTAATGTCAAACAATGTAACACATGAATCACTCTGTGGAAATGGCAACAAACATTCAGAAGTTATAAGTAGCATTTTACATACCAAACGAGTGTCAACATCAAACTTATGGCGCATGTGCATTATTTCAACCATGAAAAGATCAATAGCTTCTTCGGGCTTGCGGATGCAGAGCACCTGTCACACAAGTTGCAGGAATTCTAATAAATCATCAGGAGACGGGAGAAAACCCCCCGGAAGAATATAACAACAAAAGAACGCTAACTTCATAAAGATGGAGAGACAGATAACAAGTAATGCCAGTGTACCACGAATCAGTAAACAAAAGCAAATTCACAAACATGCTGTCTATTCCCGTTGTTCTGTTCATTTCTTTTTTACAACAAACTGATCTAGATAGAGTAATAAGAGCAAACTGCCTCTGTCAGAACAATAGTTCACTTTCTAAAATGATATTATCAGTCTCACTTGATCCTTCCCTTCAAGAACATGTCCAAATGGAACAAACCAGGATAAATAAGGACCAAATAGTCTTAAATATAAATCTTTAAATGCCTAGAAGCAAGGAGTAGCACTCACAGCATTTGCAACAATGTCTGTCAGTTGATCAGCCAGCGATTCATACAACTGCGCGAGACAATAAATTGGTATAAGCTCTAACAATACCAGAAAGGGCATTTAAGCAGAAGGATTATAATATACATCACATTCAAAGTGCAGAAGAAACCTTTGTTCTCAATGTTGTTCTTGCTACCATCTTCAATATCTCTTTATCTGGCTCATCACCCATCACTACAGGAGTCTTAAATTTTTCAAGAAATTGTAGTGTTGCTCTTTTTGCAATTTCAAAACCATCAACTAACACACGAGGATGCATCCCTGCAAAAAAGTTCCAAGCACTCACAACCTAAATTAACTAAAGGATACATTTGAGGAGGAGGCGCAACAGTCATCTTTGGCAGGGGCAGGTGTCAAATGGGTGAGTTGGGCTAGATTCCGGCAGATCAAAATGACCTGAGCTAATAAATGGATGGTTTATTGACCTGTCCAAAAGATACTTGGGCTGAAATGGGCTAAAAACAGGTCAGCACCCAACTCGACCAAATTCGGGCAGGTCAAAATGAACTGAGTTAAAAAATGGACATTTATTGACCTGTTCAAAAGCTACTTGGGCTGAAATGAAATGGACTAAAAAAGGGGTCAAAACCCAACTTGACCAATTTTTATTAAGTTCTAATAACTTCGTGTTTCTTTAATAATTTTTTAGCACCTAACAAAGTTATTATTTTTCTTTATTATGGTTATATATAACATATCAAAGAAAAAAAATGTCTTCAAGAAAATATTTGACAAGATTTCTCATAGATCAATTTGAACTAGATATCAACCCAAATAGGCCGAGCTAATAAATGGGCAGGTCCAGACCAAACTTGGGGGGTTGGGAGGATTATGATTTCATGGGCTAATTTTGTCACATCTAGGCGCAACCAATAAATGAACTGAATATGATAACTTTACAGATCAACCAAATATCAACATTTCCCAGAACATGAGTATGAACAGACAAGCAAAATGTAATCATGAAACAGTTAGCTGCAACTCGAACTTTTCACTACACATCTACACAATTAATTTTCTGAATCTTTCTGGATTTTCCATTTAGGATAGGATTTCATATTACACATAATCGGATGAATGCTCAGCTTTTCGTAATAATATCTCTTTTATATCACCAATGCCAAAAGAAAATGCAACAAGTTACTGGGAAAGAATATATATGGCAAACCTTCATCGATGCAACGCTCAGATTGTTTCATGAGCTCCCCAATGAAAAGCACTGTAGATGTTGTTCCATCACCACTTGTATCATCTTGAGCAACAGCAGTCCTAGCAATCATTACTGCAGTTGGGTTTTGTATTTGCTGCAATTTTTTACGCAAAAATTACCAATACATAGTGCTAATCGTTTTAGTAGTTTACAATTAAAATCATCAAATTAATATTATTCAGTTAGCTACATAAAATGAACAGCAAAGGAAGATTGTCCACATAATCAAGACCAGATTCCATACTAAAAAGCTGTAACGTAATACATGGCCCAGTTTCAACTTCCATTAGAGCTTTAACAGATGAACCACAAAGAAAGATGTACTATGCAAACGGGACAATCTTAAAAATGTGCTACCATCAAATGAAAAGATGATATGCATTAGCATTTCTGATGTTCAGTGTGAACAGCTAGTCCCCGAAAATGCCCAGTACTTTTGCATTGTGGACAAGTAAGATTATTATCTGGTTTATCCTCCATCGTTACCACAAACTGAATATCTTACTAATGTGCCAGTCCTAACCCACCTTGCTCTTCCAATCCCATTTCAAGAGTCGTCGTAGCTCTTTTGGACTTTTTTTTGTAACAGGTAATGTTAGCTCTTTTGGACTTATATATGCAGCACAAATTCACACATCAATTTCTTAATTTTTTCTGGATTAATTTAACATATATATAGAGTACTTCACAAAGAACTATCAATCACAATCTTTATAGTTGTATACAACATTGACTGCAAATGTGTAAATCATACAGCAAAATATCTAAAAACAAATACTCCACCAATATAGCCGAAAAAAGATGAGAGTATAACAAGGAGAACTCACCATCTCTTTCAGCAATGTATTTCCATCCTTAGTAAGTTTAATGTCACCGGCACCACCAACAAGCCTAGCAATTACAAGTATACAAATCTCCATAAAATGACCTAGAAAAACATAGATGCAAAACCTCAAGGAAAAAAAAGGTGCAACTCACATTTTAATGGTGCCCTTAGGACCGAGATTGGTCTTGAGAACATCCTGCAAACCCTTGGCGGCATTAATGTTCATGTGAAGCGCCGCCGATTTGTTGAGTACCTCGGCATTTGGATTCAAAATCTTAACAGACATCTTCACTTACTGCAATGGAGTTTCGGAGGCTAAGCAGATCGTAGTAAGAATGAGAGAGAAGAGTACTGAGGGCTGGGTTTTGAGGCCTTTCTGGAAGGGTTTTGTTTTTGTTCTTTCAAACTGAACCGGTCCGGTTTAAAACGCCCTAATCCGGTTTACACATACAAAATCCACGTTAAAGTCTTTTTTTTGTTAACAATAATTCTTTTAAATACTTTGAATTTCAAGTATACTTTTTTTAAAATACAAAAGTTTTTATGAAAAATATATTTTTAAATAAAAAGAAACAAATCTTTATTTAACCTTATTCCACGATCCTAACCCTTAACCCTAAACTCAAACCACAAACATTAAATCCTAAACTCTTAACCCTTAACTAGGGATGGCAATGGGGTGGGGCGGGTTTAAGGCTATGCGGGATGGGCGGGTTTAATGTTGTGCGGAGGGTGGAATGCAGGGCAGGTTGAAGTGGTTTTTTTAAAACTAATGTGGGGCGGGTTGCGGGTATATGTGATTTTATGTGGGTTTAAAGTTAATTTTAATTTTTTACCTATTATAAGAGTGATAGAACATTATTCATTAAGATAATTTCTTTAAAGCTACTAAAATATTCAAGATAGTAAATGAAAATGGTTCAATAAAAAATAATTCAATTTCTTACATGTTTCCCAATTGACCTCTAAAAAATAAATTCGGAAGTCACTATCCTATTAAATTGATACAACTTAATGAAAAAGTGAAATTATTTTTATAAATTTTATTTTTAGTAATATCAAACTTAACTAGAAAAATAAAATATTAAAAAAATTATGTGGGGCGGGTTGAAAATGAAAAAAAAATGTTATGCATGACCGGACGGATTAAAAATTTTGTGGGTTAAGTTCAACCCGCCCCGCACCGCCTCATTGTCATCCCTACCCTTGACTCTGTTCTGCAAACCCTAACTCCTAACCTCAAAACTTAACCGTAAACTTTATTTCACAAGAGTCTCCCTTATTTACACTTTTTCTATATATCTTGTAAACGAGATGAATCATCTCTTCCCAGATGTATAGTATATTTAGGTTTCTCGTTTCAGCATTGGAGATGAGTTGGTCGTTCCTGGTAGGATAGCCAATTTATGAACCACCGTGGGATCGAAAGTAAGGTTTATCTCCCCTCCTTGTATTTTGCTTATTTTATTTATAATATGACACGAGAGTGTTGCTCAGCCCCTAACCCCCTCAAGGATCGTTAAATTTTTTAAAAAAAACTTATCCTAAACTCAAACCTCAAACACCAAACACTAAACTTCAAACCCTAAAATCTTAACCCTTGATCCCATTCCACAAATTCCTAACCATTAACTCTAAATTCAAAACCTCAAAACTCAACCTTAAACCTTATTCTACAACCCTAATCTTTAATCCTAAACTCTAATCTCAAACACTAAAACCCAAATTCTTAACCATTAAACTTTAACCCTAAAGCTTAAACTTCAAAACTCAATTCTAAATCTATTACATAACCCTAAACCTAAACTCAACTTCACCCCAAATTTCAAACCCTAAACTTTGAACTCTTATCAATCCTTAACCTTATTTTATAAACTCTAACCCTTAATCCTAAATCTCAAAACTCAACTCTAAACCTCATTCCACAACCCTAACCCTTTTTAAATTCCAAACCTTAAAACTCAACTCCAAATCCTAAACTCAAACCTCAAATCCTAATTAACTCCTAAACTTCGAACCCTAAACTCTTAACATTATTCCATGAATTCTAACAATTAACCCTAAATCCCAAACTTCAAAACTCCACCCTAAATTCTATTCCACAATCCTATCCTTTAACCACATACTCAAGTTTATAATTCTGAATTCTAAATTTTGAACTAATTTAAACCCTAATCCTTAACTCGTAATCTCAGACCTCAAAACTCAACCCTAAACCTGTTGTATAACTATAGTACTAGATAGTGTACTTTTGTTCCTTTTTTTTATTATATAGAATTGGATCTTACTTAACGTCTTTAATTTCCAGTTATCTAGTTGTCCTTTTAGATATTGAACATTCTATTGACTTATAATAAAACTAGTCTTATCTCACTTTTTTATTTTAATTCCATGTTCAATAATATGGACATTCAAAAGATGAACTTCTAAGTTCAATTTTTTTTCTCTCTATAATTATCGCCTCAATTGATGCATATATTTTTTTCTACACCTTCATTTATATAATTATACTAAGTATGTTATTATTGTATTCATTTTATTAAAGCAATTAAAATCATGTGCAGTACTCGACAATAAATATATTAATTAAGTGATATTTAATTAATATATTTCTGTATTTGCATTATCTTCATATTTCACTTATTTGAACACAAATCTATATATTAAATATAAGAATGAAACAATGAACGCTACGGATAAGATCAAAATGACTGAATAAATAAAATGAGTCAATTTTATTTAAAATTTATTTGGATTGGAATATATCAAATCAAAATGGATGAAATAATAAATCATAATCCAACTCACCTATAGAGGAGTTGATTTTATCTTTTTGATGATGTTGAATAACTGGTGAGGAAGCACTCTCTTTTTTGATTTGAAGATGCCAAGACAGTCTATAGGATTGTTAATTATTTAATTATTTTGATATATTCTATATTTTTTTTCCCTTCTTTTTTAAAAAAAAAAAGGGAAACGATTTAATTCAAAGAAAATTAAAAATTAATTGAGGACATCTATCCGTACCAAATAAACATCCCTCCAACCCTACACTCTATTTTACTCTCCAAATATAAAGTTCTCTATTTTTTCAGACAACCAACTCCAACCCAATTATCTATTTTACTCTCTAAAAAAAATATTTTTTTCTCCCCTCAATATTATATTATTATTTCTATTTCATTCTTATTTTCTTATTTCATAATATAAATAATTTTTTTCCCAATAATTACTTTATATAATTCTCATGTGATACAAAATTTTATTTTTTCTAAATTTTTATTTAATATAAAATAATTTTTTATTCTAAATTTTTAAATACCATAAATTGCAAGAAAATATTATATAATATATAAATTAATGGACAAATTCAAATAAAAGTGAAATACAATCACATAAACACTCAATTTTCAAAATTATTACGTTGCTCCCATAAATGCTCTATTAATGCATTACGGAGTTCAAAATGAGCATTTTTGTCCTTAATTTTTTTACGTCTAGCTAAAAATTGTTCAAACCGGAGATTTTCATCTACCACCATTTATGTCGTTGGAGTTGGAACCTCTACAACATCTTGAATTGGTGCATTAAGATCACGTTCATCCTCAATTATCACGGTGTGCAGTATATTACATGTAGTCATTATATCATGTAGCACTTCCTTTCTCCAAAAACGTGTCAGTCCTCCAATAATTGCAAAACTCCGAATGCACGTTCGACATCTTTTCGACATGATTCTTGTTTCATCGCGAA
Organism: Solanum acaule; assembly: GCA_036250505.1. Classification (NCBI taxonomy): domain Eukaryota; kingdom Viridiplantae; phylum Streptophyta; class Magnoliopsida; order Solanales; family Solanaceae; genus Solanum; species Solanum acaule. The sequence continues at coordinate 20,813 of JAJOOR010017610.1, forward strand.
TTAATTATTATGTTATGTATTATATTTTATCTTGTATTTAAATTATTATGTTATGTATTGTATTGTTATCTTGTATTTAAATTAAAATTTTCATGTTACCATTTTAATTTTGTGTATTCTTTATAATGAAAATTAACAATAAAATAAAATTTTATTATTGATGAAAATTATGAAAAATTTAGAAATACTATTAATTTGAAGTTAGAGTAGTATATATTAAATAATATATTTTTTAAAATATTATATTACATTTAAAAAGAATTATGAATATTAGATATTTAATTTATGAAATTATATGTAAAATAATATGTTAATTAGAAAGTAATGGAAATAATAATAAAATATTGAAAAAATGAAATAGAGAGTGTGAATAGTAGTTCTCCAAATTTGGAGAACTACTATTCAACTCTCTAAAAATGAAGAATAGAGTCTAAAATAAAGAGAGGTTGGAGTGCCCATTCTCTATTTTACTCTCCAAATATAGAGAATGGAGTATGTAGAATCTTTATTGATGACCTTTATTATTATATACATATAAGTTAGACATAAAATTATCATTTTTAATGAACTAGTTAATACATTATCCTAAAGTTATAACATATATTTTAATAACAACCATCAATAATTCAATTATTAGATACTACAATTAGTCAAATTACCATTAGTTATAAAGATCCGTTTATATATAAAAAAAAAGATACTTAAAATAGGTTAACAATTATATGTGGAGCAATCTTATACCACATATCGTGAATCAGGGATCGGAAAACGTTCAAAGGCAAGAGACTGTACATGCAAAGGAGGTAGTAACACATATTAGAAAGGAGATCACAGAGAGATTACAATTACTTAGTAGTTCAAAGAAAACATAGAATTGTAGGAATTTTGTTCAGCATTTACTTTGTAATTAGTTTCATGCTTTGTAGGAGGCCTAATTCGTGTTACTAGATATAAGTAAAATCAATAGTATATAGAATAGAATCTCTCAAAATATAAATAAATTCTATGACCAAATATATATTTATAATTCAAGTCCCTATTTGGTTTTCATCTTTGCAAAACCTCTTCGATGCAATTTGTTTCACTACAATATTTCTTAAAAAATATTCACTAGTGCTTTTTGATTAAAGAAAATGAGAAGGATAGAGGAGCAATGTATATAGGTCACTCAATTAGTATATAATTAAAATAAAAGTAATAAATACTATATCTGCTAGAATAAATAAAAATATAAAATAAAATAAAATAAAATATAAAGTTCATTCCCCCAAGCAGCAATAATTAGAGAATGCATCATAATATATTTATTAGGGGCGCCTCCACTGTCCACTCCACTCAACCAGTCCACAATATACAGATTACAGAAGAAGCCACCATTTTTACCGATTCTTGAAAATCAGACTGAAAGCTCTAAAGTTCAGACTTAGCTCTGCAAGAAACAGAAAACTGAAAGCAGCCAGCGACAAGTATATATGACTTCCAGAAACGCCGTCATCGCTTGGTACAACAGCTGAAACTTTTCTCACTCCATTACAATTCATAAAAGTAATCACTCTGTTTAATTTATTGTATATATGTATTTAATCTTCAGGGGCTCTGGAGAAGATGGTCAATTGGGTATTGGAAACAATGAAGAGAAAGAGTGGGCTTGTTCAATTAAAGCTCTAAAATCTGAAAAAGTTTCTTCTGTTGTTGCCGGAAGTAGAAACTCTCTTGCCATTTGTGAAGATGGCAAAGTAAGCTTTCTTTCAATTTTTTCTCTTTACGGATTAAATTGTTTTTTTTTTAATGTGTGATTTTGGTTTCTGGGTGTGTTGAATAAGCAGTTATTTACGTGGGGTTGGAATCAAAGAGGAACCTTGGGACACCCACCTGAGACAAAAACAGAGAACATTCCTAGTCAGGTTAAAGCTCTTGCCAATGTGAAAATTGTTCAGGTATGGCAGCTTTAAGTTTTATTTGTGCAAAAGAATTGCTGGAGTTTATTGGTGTAGGTTTTATTGGATTTCTCTGATTGCAGGCGGCAATTGGTGGCTGGCATTGTTTGGCTGTAGATGATCAAGGCAAGGCTTATGCTTGGGGTATGGCTTTGCTTTATTTCATCTTTATCCTTATTAGTACCATTTTATCTCTAGAACAAGAAGGGTTACAAAAGTATTATTGTATTCCAAATTTATCAGTTTGCATAACTTTTTTTTTTCAATAAAGAATACAAAAAAGAAAGGATAAGTTTCATTTTTTTTAAGCTTTGGTAGATTATATTCACAAAGTTAACATCTTTGAACTTTGTGGTAATCT